>PVIW01006475.1:0-86677 GCA_004026585.1 Noctilio leporinus
CACTGATGGGCACTTAGGCTGTTTCCAGCACTTGGCTATTGTAATAATGAGCAAAACTAACAACAAGCAAAACAGAACCAAGTATATGAATACAAGGAATAGGCCTTCAATGGTCAGGGGGAAAGGGGTTTGGGGGAGGGGGGAGGCAGAGGCAAGAAAGGGGAGCAGCTTAGACAAGAACCTAGTATAAAGGAACCATGGACATGAACAACAGGAGGGATTGACTTTGGGGGGAATGGGTGGGTGGGGAGGGGGACAGAGGGGAGCAAAAAGGGGATGGATGTAATACAACAACAATAAAATTTAAAAAAAAAAAGAAAAAAAAATTTAAAAAAAGAAATCAACATGTAATTAACCAAACAATGACTATAGTAGGAGTGGCTAGAAGGGAGACAGTGCTTTGACTAGGAATCTTCTGTCTCCTTCACTTGCTGCAACTACCTTGCAGCAAAAAAAGAAAAACAAAAAACAAATCAAGCAGTATATTCCCAAATTAATCTATAAATTCAATATTCCACTCAAAATTCCAATAAGGAACTTGATAAGTAGATCCTGGAATTAAAACGGACAAGCAAAGGATCAGAAATACAGCTAGCAAAAGTTTTAACACATTGTTGGCCAGTAATTTTATACAAAAGCTAATGAAAGTGGAAGCATGATAACTTGTTCTCTGTCAACAATATTTGGGCTTGAAAACATGAGGTTTTTTCATGACTGGTCAACAGTGTGTTAAGAAGGAAGGTGAGAGACTTGCCCTATCTACCAGATAGTAACACTTATAATAAAGCTATTGTAATTAAGATAATTTGTTGTTGGTTTAGGGATAAGCAAATGGACCCGTGAGACAGATTAGAGAATCCAGAAATGGAACCGTATATGAAAATTTGATATATGATAAGTGTCATTACTAATCAGTGGAAAAAGAAAGGATTGTTAAAAAATAGGCCTATAAAAATTAATTATAAATATGGAATTAAGTGAAATTAGCTTTCTACCTGACACTTTACAAATATTAGTTTTAATGAATTAAAACCATAAGAGTGAAAAGCAAATTTTAAAACTTTTAGATATTAAAAAAAATGTTATTTGGGGTACAAAAACATTTGACATAAGACAATAATATTGACTCTGAAAGAAGAGATTGACAAATTTGCCCACCTTAGAATATAAAACTTCCTTATTAAAAGATATCACACATACAATTCCCAGCCAGGGCACATAACCAGGTTGCAAGCCAGGTCTCCAGCCTGGTCCGTGGCTGGAGGCAGGTGAAAGGCAACCATACATTGATGTCTCTCTCCCTCTCTGCCTCTATCCCTTCCCCACTCTCTAAAAATAATAACTAAAAAATATTTTTAAATAAAATCTTAAAAAATATTCACACATAAAGTTGAAGAGCTATAGACTATTAGAAGATATCTATCTATACCTCAAATAACCTGACAAAAAATTAGTATCTGGAGTTAATAAAAATTGCCTAGTCCCAGTAGAAAAACAAGAATATGAGCAAGCAGTTCACAAAAGAGAAAATCACAGTAGTTAAGGAATGTAAAAAGATATTGAACCTCACTAGAAATCAGAGAAATGTTAAGTGAAAATGGGAGACCATTTTACCCTAAGCAGATAATGTCTTATGGTACAAATTTGTACAGTTCACCCACTATTGGAGTGTGGGAAACTTCTCAGTGCCAGCTGTTATTGTCAAATGGGAGCCCTCATTGACTGATTTGGGCTTCTGGGGGCCCTTGTTGGTTTCTGTTACTATGTCCTGCATAGATGCTTCAGTAGTTTGTCCCCACCTTCTATTTATCACTTTTTTTTAGATATCTATGTGTTTTTGGTTTTGTTGTTTTAGTAGCTCTGTTATTAGGAGTGTGGAATTCAAGGAAATTCACATACTGTGCCACCATTTTCCCAGAGTTCTGCTAAATAGCTTTTGAATGTTAGAAATTCATTAATTATTGAGTCAAATATTTGTTCTAAGAAGTATAACTGATAGGATTAGTGGTTATATATCACCATTTTATATCTGCCATATTGACTATCTTACCATCACCTGAATTATCACCCTTTCCAGGTCATAGGGAAAATGCCTCACAACAGCCAGCACTTTGTCATGCTTGGTTAGTATCTTTTTTTTTTTTTTTTTTTTTTTTTTTTAATTTTATGCTCACTTGAACACATGCTTATTGATTTTGGAGAGAGGGAAAGGGAGGGAGAGAGAAAGTGAGAGAAACATCAATGTGAAAGAAAAACATTGATTGGTTGCCTCTTCTACATGCCCTGACTGGAGACCAAACCTGCAACCTAGGTATGTGCCCTGACCAGGAATCAAGCCTGCAGCCTTTAGGTTTATGGGATGGTGCTTCAAACCACTGAGCCACATTGGCTAGTTTGATTGGCAAATGGTGGCTTTAAATAAATATTTTAGTCTGAGACCAGTACTATTCTTATTATATTAATATTAGTCTAAGAGTAAAGATAACAGATCAGTCAGCTCTTGCATTTTTCACCTATTTCATAGTTGAAAAGGTGAGAAGTAAAAGGCAAGAAAATGACCTTGAAAGTTAAATTAGACATAACCATTTGAAAAAGTTAATTAAATGAACAGTGGACAATTTCTAAGGGTGAAACAAGTAGTTATATAATTACTTTCTCTAGGGCAAGATTGCATTGTATTTTGGTTATAACTATCTCAGATTTATAATATGTTTATATTTGAACATTATAGCTGATTGTTAAACAGAAAGTGGTTTGTGAAAAAAAAATTTTTAAATAAATTTAAGATACTTGGAATTACTTCATTAGAAATCAAAGAAAAGCTAACTTATAAGGGTATGGTACTATTTTTATCTTTAAAAAGTAACTATTTAAAATAAAAACAACCTGGTGTTACTGAGTATGTGATAAGATGAGCACATGTATGTGTTGTTCTGGGAATACAAATTGGAACTACCTATTTGAAGGTATAAAAGAAGGTATAAAACTGTTATGTGAAATCTCAATTGTATACTTTTGTGATATGATTATAGGTAATGCTTACTATTAGTTATTTTTCCAGTTTTCTGTAGTTTACTTGAATAGACTTGGTGTCTTGTTTCAGGTTAAAGAACTGAATCATTATCTGGAGGCTGAGAAATCTTGTAGGACTGACCTAGAGATGTATGTAGCTGTTTTGAATACTCAGAAATCTGTTCTACAGGAAGATGCCGAGAAACTGCGGAAAGAATTGCATGAAGGTAAATATATACTCTGTATATATACTTCCCGTATATTTTTTATCTTAGTCTTTAAGAGAACTGTGATATTGATTAATAAAACAATACCAAATCTTAAAATACCAGTCCAATTTGTTAGTGATTTAATTTTAGCTTCGCAATTAGTTTGAATATTCTGATGAAAATCTGGAGATGTGAGGCCTACTAAAGATACTTAGATTGTTACTGGTTTCTCATTGTTCCTGGACACCAGTAATAACTTCACAAGGTATGAGCTCTTAGCCAAAAGGTAAAGAGAGCTGGGAACTTCTCAAGGACTGTTTCTGTCCTTGACTTATTTTGATGGAGGTGGATTAGCAAAAGTGAATTTGGGACAGAGAAGACAGGTAATCTATTCTAGTGTTCTTAAGTAATATTTCTATTTATAAGGGACAATTTTGATTTCACTAGTCTGGTAGCAGAGTGATGTAGAAATTGACTTTTCCCAGGATATAGGAAAAAGACCCATCTTTTCCCCTTTAAAATAAAAATATACTTTGTCTTGAATTCTTTTAGTGATTCTTACATACCTGAGGTTCTTAACTTTTTTGTGTCATGGACTCTTGGAAGTTTTGTAAGGCCCTTTGAGAATAATGTTTTTAATCCATGAAACATGTGGGATTACTAAAGAAACCAATTATAGTATTAAAAAGTTATCATAATATGAATAACTGTAAACTTATGGTATAGTAATAAATGTGCTAGTTCAGTAATACATTAAATAATAAGGTATATTAGCAGGTCTCATAACTTGAAAGTTTGAAGTACTGATGAGCATAAATGATACTAAGATACCTGTGGCTTCTGTTGGTGACCAACTCATGAGTATTATCCTTATTGTGGTTGGTTGCCTACATTTCATTATTGAAGTAAATGATAAATTTCAGTTAGAAGTTACTGAAAATAAAGATCTAATTTTTTTCTTCTTCTTCCAAATCTATGGGCTCCTTTGAAATCTTATATTTGATGCATATTTTGCTAGTAATGTATTTTAATATGCATGTTTAGGACTGTGGTGATAGAACCCTACAATGAATTCTTTTAAGTACATTAAATGCTATGGAAAATGTAGCTCTTCTATAAGTAATTTGGGTTTGCATGAGTTAGAGTTTTTCCCCCAAATAGTGTTAAAGCTGAAATTACATAAGAGTACAGAATTATTTTTATGTTATGAAAATAACCCAAAGTTTGAGTGACTCTTTGGCTCTCAGGAAACATTTTTCAGATGTGCTGCTGCAATGAAAGACCCCCAAACTCTGAAAGGGTATCAAGAAAAAAACTTATGTTTAAATTATGTGCCCCAACCCTTCCAGAAATAGTGTAAGACTGCCAAACCTTTCTAACATATCTGGAAAAATACCTGAGAAGATTGACTCAATGAGTATGGGATAGAGTAATTTCCATACTGAAACATACCAAAAAGTAGTATTGGAAGGAAAAGAAAACAGGAAATGATTAAGTAGCAGTGTAATGACAGCCTAAATGGTGGAATTAGGTGTGCAACCAAGTTAGTGCAGTTGCTTATAGAGGTGTTAGAAGTATGTTAGGCAGCAGTGCCACAGATAGGCTTTTTCAAAGAAGTTGTTCTTTAGTGGAGTTTTGAAAGATAGATGGATATTTTTCAGAGATGAGTATAACATTTGCATGTGGTACAACAAGGTAAGGAAGTGAAAGGAGTGTAGTTCAACAAAATTAGGATGCAAAAGGCAGTGGTGCAAAATGTGAAACAGGAAAGGTAGACATGGGCCATGTTACAGAGACCTTATGCTAAGGATTTTGGATTTTATCCTGTGGGCATTAAGGAACACATCTAAAAGATTTACAATTTTTCTTGAATAACTTTATTGAGATATAATTGACATGCTATGAAGTTCATTCTTTTAAAGGGTATAATTCAGTGGTTTTTCATATATTCTGATTTCAGAACATTTTTATTCTTCCAAAAAGAAATTATGTACCCATTGCCAGATATCCCTATTCTGTCCTCCCTCCTAGCTCCTGGCAGCCTCTGACCTACTTTCTTTTCTGTAGATTTGCTTATTTATTTCCTTGTAAATAGGATTATACAATATGTGGCCTTTGTGTCTGGCTTCTCTGAAGGGTTTTAAACTAGTGAATGATAATATTAATTTCGCATTTTAGACAGTTCATTTTAATAGCAGGGTGGAGGATAAAATAGGGTAAGACGAATGACAGGAAGAGTAACAGAGGGACTACTGTTGTAGTTATCTGAATTATGAGGGCTGATCTAAGGCAGATGAGGATGAGCCATACTGCACAGGAGGTAGCATTAGTAGGCTTTGTAATGTATTGGGTGAGGAAAAGTAAGACATATGAGTTGTCTCTGAGTTTCTGGCTTGGGTGGCTGAGTAGGTAGATAGAGAGATGATGCTACCTACTCTTTTCTCCCATAGAGGATGGCTGAGCTGATGAGTACCAATGCCACAGGTATTTGTAAAGATTTCTTTCACTTATCCTGAGAGGTCAGAACTAAATGGGCTCAAGGATTCCAGAATAACAGATGTATCAGACTGTATTAAAGAGAGTTTGGAATGCTTACTTAAAGCTTTGGCCTTTAGAGCAATGTTTCCCAAAGTGTATTTCCCAGAACACTTGTTATGTGAGTGACACTGTGGGAAAGATATTTTAATTTTTTGTTGAAGAAATTTGGGAAATACTATGTTGCCTACCATTAAAATTCAGTGTTTTTAATTGGGGGAATTGTTACAGTTTGCCATCTCTTGGAGCAAGAGCGACAACAACACAACCAGTTAAAACATACGTGGCAGAAGGCCAATGACCAGTTTCTGGAATCTCAGCGTTTGCTGATGAGGGATATGCAACGAATGGAAATTGTGCTAACTTCAGAGCAGCTTCGGCAAGTTGAAGAACTGAAAAAGAAAGATCAGGTGAATAGCGTTTTTGTAGGACTTGCTTACTTTTTTCATAGCGCACCCTGACCCACCCACATACATGTAACTGTATTACTTTAAGGATATAAAATGTTAGCCAAAGCCTGAAATAAGGTGCTGTGTGACATTTCAAAAAATATAGCTACAATGAGGGATTTTGTTTTTCAACTTTAGAAATGGCTTTGCCTGGAGGAAAAGACATTTAGAAATGATCTGCTTCAGACACTGCAGGGTGCAACAGTGCGATTTCTAAGAAATGTTTTCTCTGAAGTTCTGTCCAGTTCTCCTGGGGCTCTTAAAGTGTGTTAATCCAAGCTGAGTCTTCCATGACATTGCTCTAACAGTCTCATTAGAAGGTGACAGGGAGGCCCTGGCTGGTGGCTCAATGGATAGGCACTGGCCTGCAAACCCAAAGGTTGCTGGTTCAATTCCCCAGCCAGAGCACATAACCAGGTCTCCAGCCAGGTCTCCAGCCAGGCTCTTAGCTGGAGGCAGGTTAAAGGCAACCATACATTGATGGCTCTCTCCCTCTCTGCCTCTCTCCTTTCCCTTCTCTCTAAAAATAATAAATTAAATCTTAAACACACACACACACACACACACACACACACACACACAACACAGTTAACAAAAAATCTGTCAACGTTGCACAAAAACAAAAAAAAAAATTTTTTTTTTTTTCAGTGTATGGTTGCGTTTTATTTACCTGCCTCCAGCTAGGGGCCTGATTGGACACCTGGCTTGCAGCTTGAGCACATGCCCTGACTGGGAATTGAACCAGCAATACTTGGATTTGCAGGCTGGTGCTCAATCCACTGAGCCACACCAGCTAGGGCTGAAAAACATTTTTTTATTTTTAAGTACAAAGTATAATTATAAAGTAATAAATTTAAAAAGATGTCTCTTGATACCTCCCACACTTCCTTTCCCACAAGTAACAACTTTTTAAGTCATAGTTGTCAGTTTGGAAGGTAGTTTTCCAGACCATTTCTATGTATTTATTAGTGTATGTTTGTTTAAGAATTTATTTTAATACAGCTGGTATCATAGTTTTAAGTATTCTATAACTTATTTTTCTCATAGCATTATCTTGGATATGTTTTCACCTCAGATCAATCTGGTGTTAGCTGGTAGCATGGATATAATCTATATTTGACTTAATTCTTCTGCTTGTAGTGAATATTTGAATGGTTTCCTGTTGTGTGTGTCACTTTGAATTGTGTTGCAGCTGATAATCCTATATTATGTCATGTATGTGTACAATTATTTTCCTAGGATAGTTATGTAGAAGCTTTTAAAAATATTTGGAAATATTTTAGGTTAAATTATATGCTTTAGATTAGATTTTATTTGTTCAGGAGTTTCTTCTTTTTTAATTTTCTTAATTCTGATTCCTTCATCTTATGTGTAGACATAGTCAACTTAAAGGTTCAAATTCTAAAGTATAGATATAACCATTTCCTTTCTGTTGCCATTAAAACAGTCTTAATTCCTATAACTGGTCACGTAAAGCCTTTATTAAAATTTATTGAACTTTGCCCTGGCTGGTGTGGCTTAGTGGGTTGAGCAAAAAGGGTCCTGGTTTGAATTCCAGTCAGAGTACATGCCTGGGTTGTGGGCCAGGTCCCCAGTTGGGGATGTGCAAGAGGCAACCAGTTGATGTTTCTCACACATTGGTGTTTCTCTCCCTCTCTCCTTTCTTCCCCTCTCTCTAAAAATAAATTAAAATTTTCAGGAAAAAAAAAAAAAGATAAAATATATTGAGCTTTGCCCTGGCTGGATAGTTTAGTTGGTTAGAGTGTTGTCCTGAATACACCAAGATTACAGTTCAGTCCCTTGGTGGTCAGGGTTTATACAAAAATCAATCAATGAATACATAAACAAGTGAAACAATAAATTGTTGTTTCTCTCTAAAATCAATAACTTTTTAAAAATTACCAAAAACCCCAATACTACTATCCAAATGAAGTAGGGATTAATGGCAGGTCTGCAGTTTGAGCTAGTCTGTGATTCCGTAGACTTAACCACCACCCTCCTTCTGTATACCTCCCTTCTTGTGTGCTTAACCCTCTTTTCAGCCACATCAAATTATTCAGTATTCCAGCAGGTGGCTGCCTGTGCCTCTTGTACCTGCTTCCTTTCTTCCTGGAACTCTTGCTTGTCTTCTCTCACAAAATTGGCAAACTCATCTTACTGATTCTTCAAGATCCAGCTAAAGTGTTACTTTTAGTGGGTTCCCTTTTCTAGCTCTCTCATATGAAATCACTCATTTTTAAAAAGCATACTTATATAGTATTATAATGTTTGTATGTTTGTCCTTTGCCACTAGGCATTAAAGGCATGTTACTCATCTTTGTTGAGTGAATAATTGCATCAATTTCTTTTGTATTTCATTCCTTTTGTATTTCATATAAATTTGTACATCTTTCTAATGGATGAGTAATAACTTTTTCCTGTTGTCTACAAGAATCTGAAGCAGTGTTCTATGTAAATTTTCTTTCTCAGATCATTTGAGGAAGAGGGGTTGGTTTGCTTTCTTTTGTTTGCCTTGAGCATTACATACTTTTTAAAGGCTATTTCCTGATTCTTCTTTTTACTAGGGTTCATACTTTGTGCTTATAGTATTAAAACATTTTGTTATGACTAGATGTCCTTAACATGTGATTACAAAACAAATAAGCTTAAGTGTTCAGTTTTCTCTCATCATAAAGATCTTTTTTGTTGTTTTGAATGGTCAGAACTACATGAATTATTAAATATAGATTACTTATATATTTTTTTCTTCCTAACTTTTAGGAGGAAGATGAACAACAAAGACTTAATAAGAGAAAGGACCACAAGAAAACAGATGTTGAGGAAGAAGTAAAAATACCAGTAGTGTGTGCTTTAACTCATGAAGAATCTTCAGCCCAGTTATCAAATGAAGAGGTATGATGAATCTGTAATTAAAATAATTATGCACCATTTTAACTTCTCCTGTGTTAATCAGTTACACTTCATATGGGAAGTGTATAACTACTACCTAAAAATTAGATAAAATGATAATATTTACTTTCATTTTTATGATATTCTAAGTAGTACTATTTGAAATGTTGCTATTTCTCTCAGTCTCTGAAATAATCGGATATTATTTTATCTAGTGATTCCAAAAGTAAAATATTAGAAGAAATCTTTAATATCTGCAAAATCTTTTATATGCGTACTTTTAGCTTTTTGTTTTAAAAGAGATTATGTAAAATATTGAAACACTTAACTCCCTATAGGCTATATTAATTAGTATTAGACCTTAAGCCCTGAGAATAGTAGGTGAGGTTTGGCAGATTGTGATGAGGTAGGGTAGAACATTTCAGGCATTGGGAATGAGTAGAATAGAGACTGGGGGTAGAAAGTGTACAGTGGTGTTCCTAGAGGTACACCTCTAATCCACACTGTGGCAAGGATCTCCTCATTAGGTTTCCTTTCTTCAGCCTATCCCACTTCATTCACTACATCCTCATTACTACTGTCAGATTTATTTTAAGTGTGGCTGCAGTCAGGCCATTCCCCTGCTCAAAAGCTACACTGACTTCTATTGTTTACATAATTAAGTACAAATTCCTCACTCAGACCATTCATAATATACACTTTGTTTTAGTGACACTTCTTGTCTTGTTACTACATGTTGGGTTCTTCACCTAGAGTGCTTATTTCCCTCTGCCTTTCTGAGTACTGAAATCCTTCTTTTTATTCTTCAATATTCATATTGGTATCTATCTTCTCTTCAGTAACAGAGATGTTGCTCTTTGCCTTTAAAATGAAAACTAAAAAATGTCTCTAGCTTGGTATACAAGGGCCTTCACAGTTGAAAGACCCTTCCAACCTTACTGTGCTATCCATTTCATCACAGCCAGACCTTGCTACTTACTATCTTTGCTCATATGCCTTGTTTATACAGTCCTTGCTATTTAGAATTTCATACTCTTTTACCCCCATCTCCTTTCTTGGCCTGGTAAATCAGTTTGAGTTAAATTGGATGAGAGTCTTACCCACTTTCAGAGATATCATGTTTTTGTTTATTTTACAGATTTAGTTTGAGCTATGTGTAATATTCCGGGTGGCTTATATTTTCATGTTAATGGATTGTTTGACACTTAAAATAAAAGTTAAAAAAATCCTAGTGAACATTGAAGAATGATGTAATTGTTTTTCTGCGTTCTTTGTTTTGACTCATACACTGAGGACCACTTGGTCTGATTCTCTGTGTACTTTTTTGTTTTAATAGTTAGATTCCTAGGAGAACATCTCAACTTTTGGTACTGCCAAATATTGTGCAGTGTTTTTGTGTCATGCAGTCCTGTGCCCAGGAATGTTTGAAAAAGTTTCAGACTTTTTCAAAAATATTTTAGAGGAAAACAGGAAAGGAAGATAATGCAGTAAAGCCTTTTTCTTATTTTTGATTCTGTCTTAACAGATCTATGATATATTGTGCATAACATTATTTCCTGACATTCAAAATATCTTTTAGACTTTCAGATCTGATATTTTGCATATTTGTTTAGTGTTGAGAATCATGACAGTTTAGCCAGTCAGTTTATTTTTAAAATTTAAAAATTTTTTGTTTTTCCCACTCACCATGTGTCACACTGTAGCCTATCAATTAATAAATTAATATATATATCAGTTTAAAGTTAATATAGAATGTTTTGGAAACTTAGATTTATTGATAAAAACATTTAAATTTGAAGGGCCTCATATCTTTAACCTGGTGCTTAGAATATGCATTTTGCACTACAAAGGTAACGTGTGCTCATTATGGAAAATTTGAAAAATACAGGAAGGTGTATACAGTAAAATAACTGGTAGGTAATTCTACTGTCCAGACGTAACCACCAATAATACTGTGGTATGTACCTCTCCTTTCCCCGTTTTTAACTTTTATTTCCAAAGTTAAAGTAGATGTATTTTTTAAATTTAATTTAATTGTTGTTGTAGTACATCCATCCCCTTTTTACTCCCCTCTGTCCCTTTCCCCACCTACCCACTCCCTCACAAAGTCAATTCCACTTGTTGTCCATATCCATGGTTCATCTATACTAAATTCTTGACTAAACTGCTCCCCTTCTTTGCCTCTTCCTCTCTCCTCCTCCTCTCCCCTCCCCCCTGCCCACTGAAGGTCTATTCACTGTATTCATATATCTGATTCTGTTTTGCTTGTTATTTGTTTTGTTCATTATTGTCCTGTAATGGGTGAGATCAGATGGTATTTATCTTTCACTGACTGGCTTATTTCACTAAGCATAATACTTTCTAGTTCCATCCATGTTGTTGCAAAGGTTAGAAGTTCCTTCTTGCCTTCTGCTGTGTAGTATTCCATTGTGTAAATGTACCAAAGTTTTTTGATTCAGTCATCCGCTGATGGGCACTTAGGCTGTTTCCAGCATTTGACTATTGTAAATAACGCTGCTATGAACATAGGGGTACATAGGTTCTTCTGAATTGGTGTTTCAGGATTCTTCAGTTATAGTCCTAGTAGTGGAATTGCTGGATCAAAAGGCAATTCCATTTTTAGTTTTTTAAGGAAACCCCATACTGTTTTCCATAATAGCTGCACCAGCCTACATTCCCACCAACAGTGCATCAGGGTTCCCTTTGCCCCACATCCTTGCCAACACTAGTTGTTTGTTGATGACTGCCATTCTGACAGGTGTGAGGTGGTGTCTTATTGTGGTTTTAATTTGCATCTCTCTGATGACTAGTGATGTTGAGCATTCTTTCATATGCCTTTGGGCCCTTTGTATGTCTTCCTCAGAGAGTTGTCTGTTCAGGCCCTTTGCCCATGCTTTTAATTGAGCTGTCTCCCTGGTGTTGAGTCTCATAAGTTCTTTATATATTTTGGATATCAAACCCTTGTCTGAGGTATCATTGGCAAATATGTTTTCCCATACAGTTAGTTCCCTTTGAATTTTGCTAATGTTTTCTTTAGCTGAAGAGAAACTTTTCAGTTTGATATAGTCCCATTTGTTTATTTGTTCTTTTACTTCCTTTGCCCTTGGAGAAGGATCAGTAAACATATTTCTGCATAGGATATCTAAAATTTTACTGCCTATATTTTTCTCCAGGACCTTTATGGTGGCACTGCTTATCTTTAAATCCTTTATCCATCTTGAATTTATTCTGATGTATGATGTAAGTTGGTGGTCTAGTTTTATCTTTTTGCATGTTGCTGTCCAGTTCTCCCAACACCATTTGTTAAAGAGACTGTTTTTACTCCATTTATGTTCCTTCCCCTTTTGTCAAATATTAATTGACCTGGGTTTATTTCTGGGCTCTCTATTCTGTTTCATTGATCTATATGTCCTATTCTTATGCCTTGTAGTATAGTTTGATGTCTGGAATTGTGATTCCTCTTATCCTGTTCTTCTTTCTCATAGATGTATTTCTATTTGCACTTTTTCAACATAATCCAATTGTAACTCTACATAATGTTTTATATATCATTTCCCCCCACTTGTCTTTTTAAATTTATTTTTAAAAGTTTATTATTTTTAATAGATTTTATTTATTATTTCCAGATGGAGAGGAAGGGAGAGAGGCAGAAAGGGAAACATCAACGTGTGGTTGCCTTTCACCTGCCTCTAGCTACCAACCTAGCTGGAGATCTAGCTTACAACCTGGTTATGTGCCCTGGCTGGGATATCGAACCAGTGACCTTTGGTTTTGCAGGCCGGTGCCTTATCCACTGTGCCACCAGCCAAGGCTACACTTGTCTGTTTTTAAAGATTTTGCCACATCTCTTCCCCACTGATGATGCTTAATGGCTGACTTATTTCAGCATGTAAATGTACCATAATTCCTTAATCTTATACTGATGATTTGTGCCCATGTTTTAATTTTTTAAGGTGACTGAGTGATGACATAGAGAGGTCAATGCCAGTGAAAGAAAAGTTTAATGTTATTCACATTAAACTCACTTCCTGTTAGAAATGAGAGTCATAGCACACCATGTAGAGCCAGAGTTGGTCGTGAGGCAGAATAGGAACAAGGGGAAAGCGTGGACTAGAGCCATTATTAGGGTTTTTGAGGAAAATGGAAGACAAGGCAGGGTAAACAGCATAAGATTGGCCAATTCGGATAATCTCAGTGGGCTTAGGGGTAGAGTAAATACTAACTTGGTGTATAAGGGTTAGAGAAAGGAATAGGTTGGTGGTATGGACTCAGGATTGATTGATTTGTATATTAAAAGTGTGTTTGTAGGCAAGTTGATCATTCTAGGTATTAGCTGGCTTGGGAGGGGCAGTCTCTCCCTGGCCAGCAAGGTCCCAAAATGTCAGACATATTGTAAAATATAGAAAATTAAAAATCATTGTTTACACAATAATATATATAATCAGGTTGGTTCCTTTTTTATTAGTATAAATTTTTTCATTGTTATGAATAATACTGTTATACATAATTCTTCCTTGTGCAAAAATCGTTATGCACTTACCTGATTACTTCTTCAGTAAACAGGTAAAGTTTTTGGGAAAAGAACTGCTGGGTTTGAGGATACAAACATTTTTAAGGTATTAGAATGTATTGTTGAGTCATCTTTTGAGACATGTTGTTGAATCATCTGTTGGAAATAACAGTTTATACTGCCTGTATAAGTGTTCCTTACACTGTTACCATCATGGTAGCCTGATGTTTTCAAATTAGTCATCACAGTTTTGCTGCCCCTGTCCCCTTCCTTCTTTGTGGTGTTACAGCAGCATTGTATGAGATAGCATAAGCTGTTAGGCTCCTTTATAAGTTCACAGAATGGGTTTCCAATTTTTATTAGGATACTTCTTTGGAATCTTTGCTATAGCTAGTTTAATATATGTTAGATTCATGTTCCTTAAGTCATTCTGAATTTCACAGGTGAAAAAATCTTTACAAAGAAAGAAATGGAGAAATTAACATTAAAGCTTGTCAACTATTATAATACCAAGAAAGAATGTAAGGATTTTTTAATTAATTAATTATAAATATTTTATTCATTATTTTTAGAGAGAGAGGGAAAGGGAGGGAGGAAGAAAGGGAGAGAAACATCAATGTATGGTTGCCTTTCACCTGCCTCCAGCTGGAGACCTGGCTGGAGACCTGGCTTACAACTTGGTTATGTGCCCTATCTGGGAATTGAACCAGCAACACTTGGGTTCACAGTCTGGTGCTCAATCCATTGAGCCACACCAGTGAGGGCTAGGATTTTTTAAAAAATAGTTTTTATGTATTTTATTTATTTTAAAAATATTTTATTATCTTTTAGAGAGAGGGAAAGGGAGAAAGGGCGAGAAGCAGAGATGGAGAGACATCAATGTATGGTTGCCTTTCACCTGCCTCCAGCTATAGACCTGGTTGGAGACCTGGCTTGCAACCTGGTTATGTGTCCTGGCTGGGGAAGCAAACCAGCAACCTTTGGGTTCACAGACCAGTGCCTTATCCACTGTGCCACCAGCCAGGGCTAGGATATTTTTTAAACAGTTAAAAATTTTTATATTCTACAATTTTTTCTAGTGTATAAAAGGAAAGGCATTTAACCACAAAAAGTAGAAGGACTATTATCTTAAAATAAAAACTAATACTTTAAAGTTCAATATATGTATTTAATTTCAAGGAAAACTTGCTGCTTTTTTTTTTTTTTTTTTTTTTTTCGTTTTCTGCTCCTGCATTAGCTGTGCAACTCTATCACAGAATGGAACTGATATGCTTTTAGATTTTGAGAATGTGCTGTGTGCTGCACCAATTTTTTTTTTTTTTTTTTTTTTTAATTGAGGTGAAGTTCACATAGTGTAGAATTAACCATTGAAAGTTCAGTGGTAGACAAAAAATTTTTTTAAAAGGAGAGAAGCCCTGGCTGGTGTGGCTCAATGGATTGAGTGCTGGCCTGCAAACTAAAGTGTCGCTGGTTCAATTCCCAGTCAGGGTACATACCTGGGTTGCAGGCCACAGAAATCTATATACCTCTTAAACATAGACATTTCTCTCCCCTTCTCTCTCCCTTCCTTCCCCACTCTTTAAAAAAAGGAAAGAAAAAAATAAAATAAAGGGCAGTGGCATTTAGCACATTTACACTGTTATGTGACTATCACCTCTGTCTAGTTTTAAAACATTTTCATCATCTCCAGAAGGATCCATTAAGAAGCCACTCCCCATTCTCTTTTCCTCTCAGCCTCTGGCAGCCACTGTTTTCAGTCTCTGTGGGCTTACCTGTTACGACCATTTCATATATTTGGAATAAGTGATATATGTAACTTTGGTATCTGGCTTCTTTCACTTAGTGTACCACATTTAATGTGTTAATTACACCTTGTTTGAAATTCTGTTTCCAGCATATTACATTATCCTCATTTTAGTTCTGCCACTCTGGCTACTCCTTCCACTGTCCATCCCCAAAATGTGTTTCTTCGAGTTCTGCCCTTGACCTTCTTCTCATTCTATAGACTCATCATAGGTTTTTTGATTTGCTCTTATGACTTTGTTTATCATTATGTGATGGTTACTCCTAAATATCTAAAGATGTATATGTCCCTCTGTTGGGTAGACATCTGCACTGATATGTACAATAGGCGTCTTTGTAACATTAAACATACTCAGCACTGAATTTCAGGAAACCTTCTCTGTATGTGTGGACTAAATTCCTCTCTTTGAGCTACTAAAGCATTCAGGACATAGTTGTAGCCTATCATTTTATTAAATATGATACTCTGATAGCCTGCTTACTGGTTTATTTTTTCATGAAATCATAAGCATCTTGAGGACCAAGAGTGCTCACAGACTTATCCTCAGCTCACAGGATGCAAGTTATATTTTACTTATATCACAAATTCAAGTTATATGCTGCTCACAGTTGTATCCTGAGTATCTGGTTTAGTGCCTAGCCTATAGAAGACACTCAGTAAATGTTTATTAAATTAAATACATGAAGGTAACACACTAATGATTATAATGTATAACATGGCAAAATACTTTCAACATATAGTAGTCCTCCTTTTTGAAAATACAGAGAATTGTCTAACATAACAATATATATTTTCACATTTCAGGAGCATTTAGATAGTACCCATGGTTCAGTCCATTCCTTAGATGCAGATTTACTGTTGCCATCTGGAGATCCGTTCAATAAGTCGGACAATGACATGTTTAAAGATGGACTCAGAAGAGCACAGTCTACAGACAGCTTGGGAACCTCAGGCTCACTGCAATCCAAAGCTTTAGGCTATAACTACAAAGCAAAATCTGCTGGAAACTTGGACGAGTCTGATTTTGGACCACTGGTCGGAGCAGATTCAGTGTCTGAGAACTTTGATACTGCCTCCCTTGGGTCACTGCAAATGCCAAGTGGGTTTATGTTAACCAAAGATCAGGAAAGAGCAATCAAGGCAATGACGCCAGAGCAAGAAGAGACAGCATCTCTCCTCTCCAGTGTCACCCAGGGTATGGAAAGTGCTTATGTGTCTCCCAGTGGTTATCGCTTAGTCAGTGAGACAGAATGGAATCTCCTGCAGAAAGAGGTGAGTTATCTTCTTCCCTCCTGTTCACTTTGAGCAATACTGAGTAACCCTGGGATTTATTGTTCATTCAGCAATAGCTTTTGGAGTCAGTACATGATTCTAGCAAGTGGGTGTTAATGCATGTCATCTGACCTTTGTCATACCCTGCTCTAGTTATTCAGGTGATTATGACAAAGAAGGAACTGACTAGCTAATTGCATTGAGTGTGAGCTTCTCTCCCCTGAAGTCACACATTTGAAGTTGGAGCAATCTGCCTGGAAAGCATAGCTTAGTTTAAGTTAGAGTAGCCTGAATTTGGTTTGCTTTGCAGGTCCTATAACCTCAGTGTATTACAAGAGTCCTACTTTTTCATCTTTCCTTGAGATTGGAAGTGCAAATGCTTATCAGCAGTTGATGCGGAGAGTGAATTTAAGGAGAGGGTCGAAAATATGGAAGAGAGAAAAAAGGAAACCTTCAATGAGGTTACTTTTCAAAAGTAAAATAGGAGATAAAAACTTAAATACTTATGTACTTGCATAGTACTTTACAGATTACAAAGCCGTTTCACATACCACGTTTCTCTTAGCTTCTTGATAATAGTGAGGCAGTCAGGACATGATTGTACCCAATTTTCAGATGAAGAAATTAGCTGAAAAGATCAAATGAGTGGCTTAAGTTTCCCATTTGACTTAGCAGTGAAACCTGGGTTAGAGTCCAGGTTTTCTGACTTGCAGTGCTTTCCTTTACCCAAGGCTACCTCTCTTTAAAGAAGCTGTCAGTAAATAGAGCAGCTTATTAAGCCTGAAAGAAACTATTCTTTTGTACATGCAAGAAGGTGCTACTTAATAATTTCATACCTACTCTGTAATTGGAGCAGGTGAAATGGTTATTTGACACTGGCTCCTCCTCCCATCCCCTTCCTTGGTTGGGTTTAAATTGTGAGTGCCACAGTGTAGTGATTTTGCTTGTTTTATCTTCCTCAAATGTGGTGTTTTGTGGCACTTAGTTTCTTGGTGGTACAGTTGTGTCCCTTGTTATCCTATCATACTTGTATTAGAGCTATAACTTTTTAGAATTCAACCCTGTATTATAACTTCTTGCCTTAAGTCCCTGAAGAAATTTTTACTCCAGTTTTACTTTGAGTAACATAGGTAAGACTGTGCATGTGTTCCTTAAGTATGTAATGTAGAATTATTTTGTTCTGCCTGATAAGAGGTAATTTTGGTGCCCTTCAGGTACATAATGCTGGAAATAAACTTGGTAGGCGTTGTGATATGTGTTCCAACTATGAAAAACAGTTACAAGGAATTCAAATTCAGGAGGCTGAAACAAGAGAACAGGTGAGTTCCTTTTGGGTATGCCAAATTGATGAACTGTTGTAGTTTTCATTGAAGGTGCAGAATTAATTGTCTTTTTCCCCCCTCTGATTTGCTTTATGAAATATATCCATCTTGTTAATATGACATAATCCGGTATATGCAATGTCAGTTGTATTTTCAGTGTGAACACACTAGAACCTCTGCGTGGTGTACCTTTGCCTCATTTGCTTGCCCAGCACCACACAATCAGCTCAGTTCTTTGAGAATCACTGGTGCATCTTTCTTCCCAACCTGCCCCGTCTACCTGAGGCCTAAATATGTAAAGTAGGAGATAAAAACTTAAATACATATATACTTGCATAGTGCTTTACAGATTACAAAGCCGTTTCACATACCTCATTTCTCTTAGCTTCTTGATAATAGTGAGGCAGTCAGGACATGATTGTACCCAATTTTCAGATGAAGAAATTAGCTGAAAAGATCAAATGAGTGGCTTAAGTTTCCCATTTGACTTAGCAGTGAAACCTGGGTTAGAGTCCAGGTTTTCTGACTTGCAGTGCTTCCCTTTACCCAAGGCTACCTCTCTTTAAATAAGCATTGTGAGTGTATGCACATGGAAAATGCATTATGATATGGAAATTTAGGGAGATATTAATTAATCAGTATTTGGAATCTTGCTTATTGCATACTTTTTGTCATAAATATGTTGAATTAATTAGATTAATTTATAGGGTCACAGAAATTAAGAAGAGGTTGATCTGGTATGCTGAAATGAACAATTACCTTTTGCAAAGAGAATTCCAAATAATGGACTCTGATAACATTTAGAAAATAATGTGGGATTTTGTGAGAATAGGCTTGTGAAAGTATGTATAAGGAAAAGATCATTTTTTTCTTACATTTTCTAATTGTTCTTTGATTTGTTATATTGTTCCCCCATTCTTCAAAATAAGTTTAAGCATATTAGAATGATGGTTTAATATTTTCAAATGTCATTGGCATTGATTTCATGTATATAGGCATGCTGCAACTGTTGTTTGGCATTTTGCTGAATCCTGGGTATTCAGATAGAACATAGTGCTTATTGCCCATAAAGAGCTTTCAGTGTCTTCAGACAAGCCATCAGTTCAGTGTAATTTGTTCCTGAGATGTACACATAGAACTAAAGAGACAGGGGCATCTAACTTTGGGCTCAGTTGAGTAACACTTATGGGTAACACTTGAGGTAAAATTCTTTTATATCTGAATTAGAATTAATTATGAAAGGAAGTGAGGAAAGGGTGTTCAAAGAGAGGAAAAATATACAAAAGAACAGTTATGAAGGAAAAGGGTATATTCTAGGAAGTATGAATAGTTCATGTTGCTGGGCAAAATGTGTATGTGCTCGAGTGTGTAAAATAATGGTGAGGAAGCTACAGAGGGATAGTCATGATGAAATCACTGAGGGAGCAGTGATGAGTGAAGGGGTTTAAATTTTACCCTGAAGACTTTAGGAGACATGTAGGGATTTTAATTACAGAAATAGTAATATGATTTTGACTTTTTTTTTTTTTTTTTACAAGAAATATATAGATTTAGTATGGATTGTTGATTGGAGGCAGAGGATATACTAGAGTCAGTGAGGCCAGTGTCTTAGCCCGGAGGACCCAGGAGGAAAAGCAGACATTGAAAATGAGATTAATGTATGTGAAAACTAATTCGTTTACAGAAATCTTAGTATAGTCATCAGATTAGGTCATTCATCTCTTTTTTCTAAATGGACAAATATATGTTTTTCAGGTAAAGAAAAGATTAATTTTTTTTTTAATTTTTTTTTTTTAATAAAGATTTTATTTCATTATTTTTTAGAAAGAGGGGAAGGGAGAGAGGCAGAGAGGGAAAGAGACATCAATGTATGGTTGCATTTCACCTGCCTCCAGCCACAGACCTAACTGGAGACCTAGTTTGCAACCCGGTTATGTGCCCTGGCTGGGGAATCGAACCTGCGATCTGTGCTACCAGCCAGGGCTAAGATTAAATTTTTAAGAACAGTTTTGGAGTTTTTTAGTTTATAAAAGAAATCTGGTATTTCCTTCTAATTGACGTTTGAAATTGCATAGGTGAAAAAACTACAGGTGATGCTAAGGCAAGCAAATGACCAGTTGGAGAAGACAATGAAAGATAAACAGGAACTAGAAGACTTCATAAAGCAGAGCACTGAAGATTCAAGTCATCAGGTAAATACAGGTTTTTGGAATGTGACCCATGGAGATGATTGATTGGGTTGTTTAAATAAAAAACTCTAAAAACATAATAATGTTTATTTCTTGCCCAGAAGATTTGGCAGTTATTTTTTTCTGCTGTTGTACAGATTTTTAAAAAATAAACTGTAAAAATAACTAGTTAATGATTATTTGGAGGCTGATTCCTGACCACCCCCCCCCCCCTTTTAATTTGGTTTATCTGATGCACAACAAATTTGCTGACTAGACAGATACTAATATATTCTTTTTGACCTTTAAAAAGTATAGCATTCATAGTAAAAACCCAGGCATACCGTATAGTATTAACATCTGTGTGACCATCATCAAGATCAAGTAATAAATAGAACATTAGTCAGTACCCCAGAAGTCTTCACTTTCCCCTCTATTAATCACCCCTTCCCCAGAGGTAACCACTGTCTGAAATTCTAACACTTAATAGTGTTAACTAAAAAACTAAAAAATTAGTTTTGTCTTTTGTAAGAAATTTTTAACAAATGAATCATATAGTTTGTATTCTTTGTGCCTAGTTTCCTCCATTCAGCATGTGAGATTCTTACTCAAGATACACATAGTGGTATGTTCACTTTCATTGATGTATAGTTTTACCATTGTATGGATACATCACAATTTACATATCACAGTGAGCATTTGGGTTTTTCCAGTTCTGGGGTATTATGAATAATTTTGCTTTTAAATTTTTGTATAGGTCTTGTTCCACATGTTTCTGGTCAATACATGCCTAGAAGTGAAATGCCTGGGTCAAAATGTTCTAAGTGTATGTCAGCTTTAAAGATTTTCCTTATTTACTTTTTGAGAGAAGGGAAGAAAGGGAGAAAGAGAGGAGGAGAAACATCAATATGTGAGAGATACATTCATTGGTTGCCTCTCTCACATCTCCAACCAGGGGCCTGGTCCAAGGCATTTGCCCTGACTGGGGGTCGAACTGATGACCCCTGGGTTCGCAGGCTGGCACTTAGTCCACTGAGCCACACTAGCCAGGGACATAATACATGTTAACTTTAGTAGATACTAATACCAGAAAGTTTTACAATGGTTTTGAAATGGTTTGAATGGTGGTTGTGTGAATTTGTACTCCCACCAACAAACTCTCACTCAGTATGAGAAGAATTTTTGTGGATCCAGTCTTGACTTTATTAAGTTATTTTAATTATAGCCCTTTTGGTGGGTGTATAATAGTATTTCACTGTGGCTTAATTTGCATTTCTCTGATGACCATTGAGGTTATTTAGCATCTTTTATGTTAATTGGCTATTGGGATATATTTTGTGTCTGTGTGAGACTCCTCAAATTGTATCCTCATATTTTTATTTGCATTGTGTTTTTATTTTAATTATTTTTTTAATTAACAATTTTATTTATTACTTTTAGAGAGCTGAAGGGAGGGAGGCAGAGAGGAAGAGAAACGTTAATGTATTGTTGCCATTCACCTGCCTCCAGCTACAGACCTGGCTGCAGACCTGGCTTGCAACCTGGTTATGTGCCCTGGCTGGAGAATTGAACCAGGAACCTTTGGGTTTGCAGGCTGGTGCCTTATCCAATGTATCACTAGCCAGGGTGGTACTACAGTTTTTTGATCCATTCATCCCCTGAAGGGTACTTAGGTTGTTTTCAGCACTTGGCTATTGTAAATAACACTGCTATAAACATAGGGTTGCATAGGTGCTTCTGAATTGGTGTTTCAGGATTCTTCAGGTATAATCCTAGCAGTAGAATCACTGGGTCATAAGGCAGTTCTGTTCTTAGTTTTTTGAGGAAATTTCATACTGTCTTCCATAGTGGCTGCACCAGTCTGCCTTCGCACCAGCAGTGCACCGGGGTTCCCTTTTTCCTACATCTTCACCAGCACTTGTTTGTTGATTTGTTGATGATGGCCATTCTGACAGGTGTGAGGTGGTACCTCATTGTGATTTTAATTTGCGTCTCTCTGATGACTAGTGATGTTGAGTATTCTTTTATGTTCCTATGGGCCTTTTGTATATCTTCCTTGGAGAAGTGTCTGTTTAGGTCTTTGCCCATTTTTTAATTGGGTTGTCTCCCTGGTGTTGAGTTGTATGAGTTCTTTATATAGTATTTTGGAGATCAAACCTGTGTCTGAGGTGTCATTGGCAAATATGTTTTCCCATATGGTTGGTTCCCTTTTCATTTTGTTGTTGTTTTCTTTACCTAAGCAGGAACTTTTCAGTTTGATTTAGTCCCATTTGTTTATTTGTTCTTTTATTTCCCTTGCCCTGGGAGAGATATCAGTGAAAATATTGCAGCATGGGATATCTGCAATTTTTTTGCCCATGTTTTCTTCTAGGACTTTTATGGTGGCACTGCTTATGTTTAAGTCTTCTATCCATCTTGAGTTTATTCTGGTGTCTGTTGTAAGTTGGTGATGTAGTTTCATTTTTTTGCATGTGCCTGTCCAGTTCTCTCAACACCACTTGTTGAAGAGGCTATTCGCATGCCATTTTATGTTCCTTCCCCCTTTGTCAAATATTAGTTGCCCATAGAGTCCTGGGTTTATTTCTGGGCTCTGAATTCTGTTCCATTGATCTATTTGTCTGGTCTTGTGCTAGTACCAAACTGTTTGGATTACCATGGCTTTGTAATATAGTTTCATATCTGGTATTGTGCTTCTTTCTACAGTTCTTCTTTCTCAAGATTGCTGTAGCTATTTGAGGTTGTTTTGACTCCATATAAATTTTTGAAGTATTTGTTGTAAATCTGTGAAATATGATGTTGGTATTTTAATAGGGATTGCATTGAATCTATAGATGGCTTTGGGTAGTATGGACATTTTAATGATATTAATTCTCATGAATGAACATGGTGTATTCCTTAATTTCTTTCTTCAGTGTTCTGTAGTTTTCTGAGTACAGGTCTTTTATCTCCTTGGATAAATTTATTCCTAGATACTTTATTTTTCTTGTTGCTATAGTAAATAGGATTTGCTTTCTAATTTCTTTCTCTGGTGTTTCATTTTTGGTGTATAAAAATACCTTCGATTTCTGAATATTGACTTTATATCCAGCTATTTTGCCAAATTTACTTTTTAAGTTAAGTAGTTTTTTTAGTGGAGTTTATAAGGTTTTCTATGTACACTATCATGTCATCTGCAAATAATGACAGTTTTACCCCTCCTTTCCAATTTGGATGCCTTTGATTCCTTTTTCTTATCTGCTCGCTGTGGCTGGACTTTCCAAAAAGTGTGTTGAAAAGAAGTAGAGAGAGTGGACACCCTTGCCTTGTTCCTGATCTTAAGAGAAAGGCTTTCAATTTTTGCCCATTGAGTACGATATTAGCTTCAGGTTTCTCATATATGGCCTTTATTATGTTGAGGTATGCTCCCTCTATTCCCATCTTGCTGAGGGTTTTTAATCATAAAAGGGCGCTGTACTTTATCAAATGTTTTTTTGTCATCTATTGATATGATCATATGGATTTTGTCTTTCATTTTGTTGATGTGGTGTATTACATTTATTGATTTGCAAATGTACCATCCTTGCATCCCTGGGATGAATCCCTCTTGGTTGTGGTGTATGATTTTTTAAATATATTGCTGGATCTAGTTTGCCAATATTTTGTTGAGAATTTTAGCATCTGTGTTCATCAGAGATATTGGCCTAAAGTTTTCTTTCCTTGTTGTGTCAACCTGGTTTTGGGATTGGAATAACATTGACCTCATAGAAAGAGTTTGGGAGTCTTCTTCTTGGATGTTTTGGAATAGGTTGAGAAGGATAGGAGTTAGTTCTTCCCTAAATGTTTGGTAAAATTAATTTGTGTAGCCATCTGGCCCAGGGCTCTTGTGCTTTGAGAGTTTTTTAAATTACTTCTTAAGTTTCACTAGTTGTTATCTGTCTATTCAGGCTTTCTACTTCTTGATTGAGTTTGGTAGGTTATACATTTCCTCTTAGAGAACTGGCCACATTTTCCCAATTCTTTCTAAGTCAGGTACTTTTAGATTGTATCCTGCTAATTATGAGTACTGTAATTTTTTCTTCAGAAGATGCGCTTTTTTCCCCCCAAAAGTGGTGAGGGGAGAAATGTCTGTGCATCCTATGGAGCAAATATTGCATCTCAGACCATGATGTGTATTGCTTGTCCTGTCAGTGGTGGCAACAGCTCCTAGAAGAGGAAGTGGTGGGCCCACGCAAAACCCCCGGGGATGCTTAAATGTCCCACTTTACTGCTGAATCTCAGGGCGTCTGGTCAGTTGCTGTCCGCCTCTGCCCATCACCTAGGACCTGGGAGAGTGCAGAGAGCCACCTCACACACCCAACTACAACCTCTGACCTGTCGAATCAGCTGAGGATAACAGGTATGAGGCTTATTAGTGCTTAATCAGTTTAGAGCACATGTTAGCTTAACTACAAAAAAGAGCTTTAAATAAGTGAAAACTCATCTAGCTTTAATTCCTAGGGGTCTTACCAGCCAGTTGCAACCTCTTGACATTTCCAATAGTAAACCATATAAAGTCTTTATGAGAAGAGTGGAACAAATAGATGGCTGCTGGTAATCATGATCTGACACCTACTGGACAAATGAAGAGGCCCACTATCACTCAAGTTTGTGAATGGGTGAAACCATCATGGCACTCAGTGAAGGATGAAACCATTATATGGTCATTCAAATAATGTGGCATTAGCAATGTCTTAGATGGAACTGAGGATAGTGTCATATATGAAGATAGCAAAGAAAGTGATGTCAGTGTTTGTGAACAACTGAGCTTCATAAATTTTGACACTAGCGATGATGAGTTCTTGGGGTTCCCAAAAAACTAGAAGAGTACTTGAACCCTAACCTCTCTCCTCATTTGTTAATGACAGTGATGATGGTTCTTAATACTGCTGTTGACTGCTGTTCACTTTACATGATTGAAATACTATTCTCTTATATTTTATTAAATATTTTAGTGCACCATTTGATTCAGAATATTTCTTTTTTTCTTGTTTTCCTCCTCTAAACCTAGATGCATCTTATGGTCAGGTGTGTTTTATAGTGCGAAAAATATGGTATTTTATTGCAAAACTTTGGGGTCTGTTTATCCGATTTGGTTCTGTGAGTGGTAGTTCTAATGTCAGTTTATTTTTTTTTCTTGTCGCTTTAGCAATGCTGCTTTAGTTCTGTCCGTGTATAATATGTACAGTATAGCTCAGGATGAGTGCGTTACTTGAGCTGGTTTATGAGGTCTGTCCAGGAAGTATCTAGCCATGTAATATGAAAAGTAGGGATATTTATTGAAGAAGGTACAAGATACAAGAAACATTGTATATGGAACAGTAATGCCTCATTCCCCTTCAAAGTAGGCACCTTGGAACCTCACACAGTTATCCTAGTATCTCTTTTACTGTTCAAAACATTTTGCAAATTCCTTTGTTGGAATCGCTATCAGCTGCCCCATTATATTTTCCTGAATGTCATCAATGGTCTGAAATCTCTTTCAAAGGGGATTTTAGTTTTGGGAAAAGCCAGAAGTTGCAGGGTGCCAATCTGGGCTATAGTGGGGCTGAGTCATCTGGGTAACTTGATGTTTTGCAAAAAACTACACAAGATGTGATGCACGAGCAGGCACATTGTTGTTATGAAGCTGCCAGTCACCAGTTGCCTATAGCTGTGGTCATTTTCATCATATTGCATTTTTCAACTGATGAAAAGCAGTGAGGTGTAGTATTCCTTATTAATTGTTTGGCCTGGAGGAGTATACTTGTTATGGACAATACCTTTCCAATCAGAAAACACAGTTAACATGGTCTTGATCTTGCTGCAACTTTGCCACGCCTTTTTCGGACGTGAAGAATCAGGTGACTTCCATTAGGACAGCTGGGCCCTTGTTTCTGGATAATAGCCGTAGACCCACGATTCATCTCTGGTTATGACCTTCTTGAGGAAATCTGGTTCATTGGTAGTGGTTTGAATCAAGTCATGAGCAGCAGCAACATGATGTTCCTTGTGCTTTGGTAGCAGAAGCCACGGGATGAATTTTGGCACAGCATGTTTCATGCCAAGATCTGTGTCAAAATCTAAAATACAGTAGTTTTTTGGAATTCCCAGACCAGCTTCTAGTTGTCACACCAGTCTTTGTTGGTTGCAGTCAGTACACATTCAGAATTCTCAGGTATTCCGCATGTTGCAGGCCTTCCAGTACATGAATCACTTTCAACAGATTTTTGACCATCTTTGAAGTGTTTGGTCCACACTTTTATCTGTGCTGTACTCATTGCATCATTTCTGAAAGCCATCTGAATGATCTGAATAGTTTCTATAGAGGAATATTCAAGTTTAATGCAAAATTTTAGGCAGATTCATTGCTCTACTTGCTCAGTTGTTTTGAATGTGATGGCCACACAGTACATGTGCTCATTGAACAATGTCTGCCGCCCTCACTGACATCATAGTCATCATTGTTCACGCATGTGCATTCCAGTCCACTTTCCTTGGCTGCCAGGTTACATCAATGCCGTGCAAACTGTTCTCCTTTTATTAACAATGGCTGGTACTTGTTCCAGACAGACCTCATATACATTGATTTAAGGAATCTTTTTTCTTACTTTCTCCTCTCAGAGATTACCTCTGCTCTTCAGTTAACAGGGACCCCATGATCAGAAAGACAGTTTTCTCTCCTGTGCTGCTTGCAGCTGTTGCAGCATTAGAGCTGTGGCAGTGCTCAGATTAATGCAAACAGTAGCAAAACAGCCCAAATAAACAGTAAACTGCACTGCTGTATGAATTGCTTCTTCTCATTTTTACGCCATCCCACTAACCCCCACCACCCAAAAAAAAAACCAAAAAAAAAGAAAAAACTGGTTTTGCTTATTTTTAGAGTCCTCAGCTCAGGTAAATTGCTTTTTGTATTTCATCCACACTGTTTAGCTGTAATCAGGGGAGTGAAAGGCCAGAGTGGGCTTAATCCACCTTGGACAGCACCGGAAGTCTCTCTTCTCTCATATTTTTGTTTACCAGGCATACCTTTTGATTTCTACCTTCGTTCAAGATAAATACTTCTGTCAGCTATAGAATTCTGAGCACTTATGTTTTCTTTCAGCACCTTGAAGGTATTTTTACACTGCTTCTGGCTTCTGTGTTTTTGATGAGAAGTTAGCTATTGGTCATTGTTGCTCTTTTTTTAAGGGAAAATGTTATTTTTTTTCCCCTGGCTATTTTAAAGACTTTTTTCTTTTTCTTTTTTTGCTTTTGTTTTTGGCAGTTTTACTGTGCTATAATAAAGTGTATTTTTTCTTCATATTTCTCTTGTTTGAGATTCATAGAGTTTCTTAAATCTCTGAATTGATGCCTTACATCGTAATTGGAATATCTTCAGCCATTATATCTTTTGAAAAAAAATGTTTTCTTGAGATATCAATACATTAAAGTGCATAAATCTCAAGTGTATAACTGGATGAGTTTAACATGTGAAAAGTATTACCCAGGGTAATTATCACCTAGGTCAAGATACAAAACATTTCCAAAACAACTCATGCTCTTTCCTAATAAACAAATATCCCACCTGCACATACTGTGTACGTAGTATTTGTTACTGCTTTTATTTTATTTATTTTTAAGATTTTATTATTTTTAGAGAGAGGGGTAGGGAGAGAGACATCAATGTATGGTTGCCTTTCATCTGCCTCCAGCTGTGGAGCTGGCTAGGGATCTGGCTTGCAACCTGGTTATGTGCCCTGCCTGGGAATCGAACCAGTAACCTTTGGGTTCGCATACTGGCACCCTATCCTCTGTGGCACCAGCCAGGGCTGTTACTGCTTTTATAACTTGAAATTTGCACCTTAATCCCTTTCTCTTTTTCACCCATCCCCCCACCCCTCTTTGATCTAGCAATCATCAAAATGCTCTCTGTATCAATGAGTTGGTTTCTTATTTATTTATTAAGTTTGGTAGAATCCACATATAAATGAAATAACTTTGTATTTGCCTTTCTCTGAATTTGTTTCGCTTAGCATAATACTCTCTAGATCCATCCATTTTGTTACAAATGGCAAGATTTCATTCATTCCTTTATTTATTTTGTCTTTTTAAAAAAATCCTCACCTGAGGACATTTTTTCATTGCTTTTAGAGAAAAAGAGCCCTGGCTGGTGGCACAGTGAATAAGGTGTCAGCCTGCAAACCCAAAGGTTGGTGGTTCGATTCCCCAGTCAGGGTACATAACCAGGTTGCAAGCCAGGTTTCCAGTCAGGTCTGTAGCTGGAGGCAGGTGAAAGGCAACCATTGATGTCTCCCTCCCTCTCTCCCTCTCTCCCTTCCCCCTTCTCTAAAAATAATAAAATTAAATTAAAAAAACAAATAGAAAGGAAGGGAGAAACAGAGAGAGAGAAGCATCTAATGTTTGCTTTTTCGTATGTGCCCAACTGGGTATGGAATCCACAACCTGGGAATGTGCCCTGACTGGAAATTGACCTGCAACCTTTTGGTCTACAGGATGACCAAACCAGTTGAGCCACACCGGCCAGGGCCATTATTTATTTATTTTTTATGTAATAAAAAAGTAATATTCTATTTTATGTATGTACTACATCTTTCTTCATTGGTTAATCAATGGACACTTAGATTGCTTCCATATTTTGTTATTGTAAATAATGCCACAATGAACATAGAGATGCATATGTCCTTTTGAATTAGTGTTTTGGATTTCTTTGGATAAAAACCCTGAAGTGGAATTGCTGGGTCCTTCTTTGTCTATTGTTATAGCCTATGTTTTTAAAGTATTTTTTGTCTTACAAAAATATTACTACCCCATTTTTATATTTTTTCATTTTCATTTACATGAAATACCTTTTTACATCCCTTTATTTTCAGTCTTTGTGTATCTTTCAGTCTGAACTAGGTCTCTTGTAGGTAACATATGGATTGTTCTTGTTTTCTTATCCACTCAGCCACCCTGTGTCTTTTGATTGATGCATGCAATTCACTTACATTTAAAGTAATTATGGATAGGTATGTAGCTATTTTGCATTCATATTTTTTTTCTTTTTTTTCTTCCTGTTTTTCTTAAAGAAGTCTCTAACATTTCTTGTAATATTGTTTGGTCATGATGAGCTCCTTTAGTTTTTCTTGTCTGGGAAATTCTTTATGTGTCCTATGATTCTAAATAATAGCCTTACTGAGTAGAGTAATGTTGGTTATATGTCCTTGCTTTTATCACTTTGAATATTTCCTGCCTCCTGGCCTGCAGTTTCTGTTGAAAATTAGTTGACAGTCTTTTTTTTTTTTTTTTTTTTCAAGAAGGGGAGGGGAAAAAAGGGAGGGGAGAAAGACAGACAGACATCAGTTCATCAATTTGTTGTTCCACTTATTTATGTATTTGTTAGTTAATTCTTTTATGTGCCCTGACGGGATCAAACCCACAACTTTGTGATATCAGGATGATGTTCTAACCAGCTAAGTAAGCTACCTGGCTAGTGCTCAGCTGAGAGTCTTATTAAGATAGCTCCCTTCTAAGTAACTAACTGCTTTCAGGATTCTCGCTTTCTCTTTATCCTTTCCATTTTAATTATGTGTCTTGCTGAGTTTATCTTGTTTGGGACTTGCTGCCTTTACTGACTTGTATGCCTAATTTCTTTGTCAAGTTAGGGAAGTTTTCTGTCATTATTTTTTAAAATGGGTTTTCAGTTCCTCTCCTTGTGGTACCCATATGGTGCAAATGTTAGTATACTTGATGTTGTGCCCAGAAATCCCTTAAACTGTCTTTTTTTTTTCTTTCTGCTGTTGCAATTGGGTATTTTCAACTACCTTGTTTTCTAAATCACTGATTCAATACTCTCTTTCATCTACTGTTGATTCCCTGTGATATATTCATTATAGTTACTGCATTTTAAATTTTTAACTGGTTCTTTTTCGTATTCTATCTCCATTTTTGTTTTCTATCTCTTTGTTGAAGTTCTCAGTTCATCTACTCCTCCCTTAAATTCATTGAGGATCATTATAACTAGTACTTTGAACTCAGCATCTAGTAGATTGTTCAGTTTTGTTTAATTCTTTTTCTCGAGTTTTCTTCTGTTCTTTCATTTGGGACATGTTCTTTGTCTCTTCATTTTGGCAGCCTCCCTGTGTTTGTTTCTATCTATTAGGTGGATATGCTCTGTTTCCTGGTCTTGATAAAGTAGTCTTGTGTAGTAGGTGTCCTGTGAGGCTCAGTGGCCCCCTGGTCACCTGAGCTGGTAACTCCACATAATGTCTTATGTGTGTTGTGTGTATTCTTCTGCTGTAGTTGAGTCTTGATTGCTGTTGCCCTGTCCATGGGAGGGATGTGAGGACTGGCCATGACTATAGCTGAGGAGCTGTTGTTCAGAGTCTAACCCTGTGGAGCAGGATTTGCTTTAACAGGGCACTGGTATAAGCTGAATCCACCCTTTGAGTGAGTGTGTCATTTGTGGAGGTGGCTGGATGGTGCTGTGGTATGGTCTGAAGTTGGCTGTGGGGTGTATTGGTTCTGGGGTCTCATGGGAGAGGCTCTGGTGCAAACGAAGGTCACTTGATGCTGTGCCCAGCCTAGGATTACTCAGAGTGGGCTGCAAAGTGATCTGAGACAGTTGTCACTTGTGGTAGACTTGGAGGCTAAGCTTGGAACCATGGCTGGCTGCCACTGGTACCCTGCCAGGAGCCATTTAGGAGGAGGTATGGTGCATGCTGAGGCCAGCAGCTGCTCATTTGGGATTTGTGAAACTTTGAAAGATTTTAGTAATATCTGCAACACAAGCTAAGACAGATCATTTTTATGGAAAAGCCTTTGGAAGCAGCTCAGGTGGGACTCAAGTTGCCTGGGGTAGGTCTCAGGGAATCACTAATGTTAGCTAGGTTGATGGAGACTCCAGAGCTGGTGTGCACCTGTTCCTGCAGGCTGCGAGGTTGGCGGAGGGTGGGGTGTTCAACAAAGGAACAAAATGGCTGAGAGAGCTGTCTCTCCAGCACTCATCCTAAAGCCAGACAATTGAGTTCCTCTCCATATTTACCTGGCACTTTTTGAGCTGCTGCCCCAGCGCTGGGTCTCAGGGTGAGTGCGTCTGTCAGCAAGTAAATCTGTGTAGAAGCTCTTTAAGAGGAACATGTGGTACTCCAGTAGCCATTTGTCTTACTCAGCCACAGCCCCTGCTGCTTCTCACAGCAGGAAGTTTTGGGGACTTTTATTCCTAACACTGGAACCTTGAGCTAGGGAACCCAGTATTAGGCTGGGACCCCTCTCTCTTCAGAAAGGAGGACCTCTGCAGCCAAGATATCCCTCCTGATTCTCAATTGTGGGTATGGAGTGCTTTCACCTTCCTACGAAGTCTTGAAATGGTTTCTTCTGCATTCTTATTTATAGGGCTTCTGTTCACCTAATCTTTAGGTGGTTCTTCATGATGGTTATTCTGTAGTTTCTCATAATTTTGATATGGGAGCAGGAGAAGGCAAGCCTAGTAATTACCTACCCACCATCTTAATTGGAAGTCTTACATCTGGTCTCTGATCATTATTGGTGTGAGACTCATCCATGTTGTCCTATACATCAGTAGTTACATTTTAATGCTTTGTATATTGTATTTGATGGATATACTGTGATTTATCTTTTCTACAGTTGAGGGATACTTGGGTTGTTTCTGGGTTTGGGCTATCGCAAGTGAATAATACATTTTCTAACATTTTAGTATGTGTCTTTTGTTGGACATGTGGATTCATTTCTCTAGAGTATATGAGTGAAATCAGAGAGTTTTTGCATAGGCTTATTTCTTGCTTTACTAGCTATTTCCGTTGTCTGTTATTTTTTAAAGATCTACATATGTTAGACCTTCACGTTGTATCTATGTCTTTGTTGCCCTTTCTTTTGTATTTTTGTAATCTTTATTTTCTTCAGATCTGTGTTATAGTTCACTCATTTTCTCTGCAGTTAGGTCTAATCTGATGAAATCCACTGAATTTTTAGTTAAGGTAATTTTTTTTCAGTTTGTTATATGTCCATTTGGTAATTTTTAAAATTATTTTCAGTTCGCTGAAAATTTATTTAAAAAATTATTTTCAGAGAGAAGGGCAGGGAAAGAGGAAGAAAGTAAGAGACGCATCAGTGTATGGTTGCCTTTCACTGCCTCCAGCTAAGGACCTTATTGGAGACCTGACTTGCGACCTGGTTATGTGCCCTGGCTGGGAAATAGAACCCAGCAACCTTTAGGTTTATAGGACAGTACCAATCCACTGAGCCACACCAGCCAGGGCAAATTTTCTTGTAAATTTCTGAACTGATCAAGTTTTAAAATATATCTAATAATTCACATGTCTGGATTAATGGTGGATCTTTTTCTGTTACCTGTTTTTTTAAAAAATCATTTTCTTTTGTATTTTATTTATTTTTAAAGATTTTATTTATTATTTCCAGAGAGAGGGGAAGGGAGAGAGGCAGAGAGGGAGATTTGTGTTTCACCTGCCTCCAGCCACGGACCTGGCTGGAGATCTGGCTTGCAACCTGGTTACATGCCCTGGCTGGGAATCGAACCAGGGACCTTTGGGTTCGCAGTCTGGCATCTATCCACTGTGCCACCTCCTTTTGTATTTTCATCATATCATTTTCTTGTGTATTTTCATTTACTGTATGTGAAAAATTGTTGACATAATACAAAGACATTTTCTTTATAAGAGGCAGGCAACTAGTGGTACAGACAGTCCCGGATCGCCTTAATCCAATTACAGAAATTGAGATTATAGGAAGTTTGATGGTTGTATTATTTTAAATTCCTTTGTTTCCCTCAGATGTGGCCCTGTGGGGACACAATCTAAAGTTTGAAGTGTTTTTCCTGGCTGGTGGCTCAGTTGGTTGGAGGACTGTCCCATGCACCAAAGGGTTGCAGGTTCAATCCCCAGTCAGGGCACTTATCTAGGTTGTGGGGATTGGTCCTGGCTTGGGGGGTGTGCAAAAGGCAATTGATCAGTGTTTCCGTCTCATGTCTGTGTTTTTTTTTTTTTTTTCTTTCTCTCCCTCCTCACCCTTCCTCTGACTCTAAAAGTTAATAAAAACATTTCCTTGAATGAAGATTAAAAAATAAAGTGTAGAGTTTTTGCCAGGTTTCTTTTCTTTTTTTTTTTTTTTGGTGCAGTGAATCCTGGATTCTTAACTATTGTTACCCTATCTTAGGGTTATCAAACACTTTGCTCAGCTTCTCGGTCTCACATCTGTTTCTTTGGGAACTGGCATGTTCTTCTAGAGAAGAGCTGTTCCAGATGCTGCACCCGACACACCAAGTGTCCTCGTTCTGGTCCTGGGCTCTGTGATTCTTTTTTGCCTTGTTCCCCAGTGCCTTCAAATAGATGTCTTTAGTATTTTGGTCTTGTTTTCCTAATTCTCAGCAGGAAGATTGGCTTTACATTATCCAAATCGCTACTAGTGGAAGTAGAATTCTGACTAATTTTTAAATATCTAACTGTATTTATTTATTTATTTAAAATATTTTATTATTTTTAGAGAGAGAGGAAGGGTGAGTGGCAGAGAGGCAGAGAGACATCAATGTATGGTTGCCTTTCACCTGCCTGCAACCATGGACCTGGCTGGAGACCTGGCTTGCAACCTGGTTATGTGCCCTGGCTGGGGAATTGAACCAGTGACCTTTGGGTTTGCAGGCTGGCACCTTATCCACTGTGTCACCAGCCAGGTCCGTATTTATTTTTAATTATGTATGAGTCGTCAACTTTCACATAAGCCCTTCCTCAGGAACATTAAAACTAATTCAAAGGAGTTTGGAGTTCAGTGATGTTAATCATCTGTTTATTGCTCCTAATCATCTTAGATAATTTCAGCTATTCGGAAAAGATTCATTGATCTTTTCAACTGTGTATTTTTTTGTGGAAAGTTTCAATTTTTATTAATTTTTAAGCTCCTTTAAGATTACTATTCATAAGTAGGGCACGTGGATGAATATCTGTATCCAGAGTTCCATATAATACTGTTTGACCCTGTATGGCAGCATGTGATCCTGGGGACTCTGGTGTGGCTTTGCGTTGTCTGAAAGCCTGAGATGTTGCCCGCAGCACATGCACGCGTATCTGAATGAGTGATGAGTGGGTTGCGATGAACTAATAAAACATAATTCTGTACATTAAATACTCAGAGATGGAAGGGTTAGTTTCCTGACTGTTATCTTCTGTGTATGCATTTTTTTTAAAGATCTCCGCACTTGTTCTAAGAGCCCAAGCATCTGAGATCTTACTTGAAGAGTTACAGCAGGGGTTTTCCCAAGCAAAACGGGATGTTCAGGAACAGATGGTAAGTTAACATTTAAAGAAACATTAACTATGTTAAATATAGTCCTTTTTGTTCTATCTTGAAATTGTCTTTGATATGACTTTATCTCCCAGGCCACATGGTTACTGTTATGTTCTCCAGGGCATATAGAACATCAAAAATGAATAAGATTGTGTAGACATTATTATATAAAGACATTATTTCTTTTTTAAGCCTATTTCCCGACGTCCACCCCCTCCCCCCATGTTCTAATTTTTCTGATTTGGGAAACCTAAACAGAATAACCGTGTGGACCACCATTTAATTTTCAGTTCTAAATACTGAAAATTGAAATCTCTCAAAGCCCTAGCAGTTCAGCTAATTTGCTGGAAGTAACCTTATAATTGCATGTGAGTTATGATAAATACTGCTGTGTTACTGGCGAATTTAGAGAAGGCCATTAATTTCAAGATGGGTGGGAATAGAGAGCCTGTTGAAGAGGACTTGGCTGGAGCCTTTGCAAAATAGTTCCCGAGATTAGGGCCTCTTCAGTAATCTGACTACATTTGCATTATTAATCCTTTTTTCTCAGAGTTGGGACCCTGCATCTGATGGCCCCTTGTAAATTACAGCATTGTTGGTTCTGCTGGGATGATCCTACAGAGTTATCTCTTATATAGCTCTTTCAGGGGTGACCAAAAAACAGCCTCAGGTCATTTGGTAATGGTTTAGGTTTGGCTGGCATTGGGTCAATCTGAATGACCATTTGAGCTGATTCCTAAATACTAGCCCTGGTTTGTTGGGAAGTATCTCATCCTAATTATTGACCAGAGAGAATTTCATGATTTTTCATTAATTGGATAATATTAAGCAATAATCATTGATCTAAAAACCACTGGGTTAAATGCTGACAAAGATTCATAGCGTTAGGCTTCTTAAATTCTTCCAATCCCTCCCATCTGTTTCTTTACCCTCTTCTAAATCCCATCGCTTTTGCCAACATTTTGCAAAGTTGATTCCTCTTAAAATGAGTATGTTGCAGATGACATTGAAGAAGTATTGAAATTAAGGTTAAGTACCTTACATTTTCTCGAAATTATCTTTAAAATATTGAGAAAGAAAAATTCTACTTTTTATTTCTTTTTAGTTGAACTTATTGGGGTGACATTGGTTAATAAAATTATATAGGTTTTAAGTGTATATTGATAGTGTATAGAGATTTATCACCTCTATGTTGTATTGTGTTTACTATCCTAAGTCAAGTCTTCTTCTATTACTCTTTATTGCCCTTTATTTACCCTTTTCTACCTCCCCCCCATTCCCCTTTCCCTCTGGTAATCGATATATTGAGAAACTCAATTACTTACGCTAGTTCAGAGAAAAGTAGCTATGATAGTGTTGGGATCTTAATATTTCCTCCTGACTTTTTATTTTGAAAAATTTCAAACTTATTGTGAGGTTTGAGGAATGAACACTCATAAAATCTTTATTTAGATTTACCAGGTGTTGATATGTTGCCACATTTTTTCATACTTGCAGCTGTTTCTCAGCTTCTTCCATATATATGTATATACAGGGTGGGGTAAAAGGTTTACAGTTGTTCATATGGAAAATAATGTAATAGTAAATAATAATACAAGAATAAATTCTATTTTATGTACTCACACCTGTAAACCTACTCTTGCCCCACCTTGTATATTTTTCAGAATAATTTGGAATTTAGTTGTGGACATTATACACTCTAAATATTTTAGTATGTATTTCCTAAGAGCAAAAAGTGTTGTTCTACGTAACTAATATACTGTTATTACAGTTGACCCTTACTTACATAATGTAGGGGTTAGGGATGCTGACCCCAGCATAGCTGAAAATCCATGTATAACTTTTGAGTCTCCCAAAACATAACTACTGATAGCTTATTGTGGACTGAAAGCCTTACCAGTAACATAAACAGTTGATTAAAACATATTTTGTACGTTATATGTATTGTGTACTATATATATATATATATATATTTTTTTTTTTTTTTTTTTTTTTTTTTTTTTTTTTTTTTTTTTTTTTTTTAAGATTTTATTATTTTTAGAGAGAGGGGAAGGGAGAGAGGCAGAGAGAGAGAGAGACATCAGTGTATGGTTGCCTTTCACCTGCCTCCAGCCACAGACCTGGCTGGAGACCTGGCTTGCAACCTGGTTATGTGCCCTGGCTGGGGAATCGAACCAGCAACCTTTGGGTTCACAGGCTGGAGCCTTAACCGCTGTGCCACCAGCCAGGGCTTGTGTACTATATTCTTTAGAAGAAAATGTTATTAAGGAAATCATAAGGAAGAGAACTACGTTTTACAGTATTCTACGTATTTATTGAAAAAATCCTCATGTAAGCAGACATGCGCAGTTCAAACCTATGTTGTTCAGTGTCAATTGTACATTCTTAAAATGTAACCATAGTCCCCAAAAGTTTTTGATTGTCTTTTAGTGATGGCTTCCATTTTTTTGATTGAGGAACCAATCAGGCATCATGTGTTGTATTTTGTTGTTAGGTCACTTTAGTCTCCTTTAATCTAGAACGGTCTCCCATTTTATTTTTTCTTTTATGACATTCATGTTTTTTAAGAGTCCAGAGCAATTACCACATAGAATGCATCCGTCTGATTATTTCTGCAGGATTAGTTCAGGTTGGACATTTTGGCAAGAATACTGTATAAATGAAATGATTCAGTGGAAACTTTATAACATCAAGATGCATGTTATGGGTGGTTCCATTATTAATAATGTTAAATTTGATCACTTGGTTAAGGTGGGGACAAAATAATTTAATCAGTATTGCTACCAAGAACAAACCTACCAAAATTTCTTTGTTGTTCTTGTTGCGCTTAGAATGTATCGCAGGTTAGGGTTTTTGGTCTGGATACTATGAGTTACTTGAATTTTCTCTTTGTGGCTGTATTATCTATTTAATACATGGTTAGCGCCATTTGTTTCTTTTTTGTATTACATTTTTGGGTTTTTTCTTTCCTAATTTTTTTGAGCATGCATTATGGTTTATAAGTCAAAACTAAAAAGATGTATACTCAGAAGTTTCACTTCCATTCCCTATTTCTTTCACCCTCTTACTATTCACTCCCATTCATGATCATTTAATTTTATTTTTTATCTTTCTGTATTTGTCTTTATAAGCAAATATATATGTGTTACTCTTTCCCTTCTTTCATATCTAAAAGGTGGAGGGGTGCTAATATTTTGTTATAAATGGGTTGAAAGTGAGCATAAAGCATAACTGAATCTCATTTAAAGATAAATAAGAGCCAGTAGAATTAACCAAAATTTATGCATGATCCTGCTTGCTTGCTAGCAGCCGGTCTGTCCTTCACGACCCAGTAGTCACCTTCTCTGGGAAATGTCCTGTCCTAGTTAGATGCCCTTTGTCCTTTTATCACTGCTATACCCACTCTTTCACAGCTCTTGTACAACAGTTGGTAATTTTTTGGTTTACTTATTTTTCCCTCTACTGTACTATGAGTTTCTCCAGGGCGGTCTGTTTTTTAGTCCCCATGAGCATCAAAATACCTAGCGGAGAGTTGCTAAATAAATATTGGATGAGTAAGTAATCTAAATTTTTGTATGTGTAAAACAGTAGAAGTTAAGTAGTTTTATAAAATTTTACGTTCAAATTAGAATAACTTTTATATTGATACAAATTCATGTAATGTACCAAAACTTGTTTTATACAGCAGCAAGCAGAAGTAATAGCTTGTCCCAATTTAAGAATGATCTACTCAAGGGTCCTACATTTCCTAAACATACATCCATGATGTCTATCTAATATTGGGGGTTCTTACGCCATTCACAGTGATCCTGAGCTTGAACATAGGTATATGCAATGAAAAATGAAAACACTGCTTTTTGTTTCTCCCTGCTTCCTGTTGAATGCGTGCTGTCAGGAAATGGGAGTTGTCTGGGAGTGCGTGCTCTATTTGATGTAAGTCTAACTGTGTCAGACACTTTCATGTACCTAGAGAATACTGTTCCTTCTGTAGTTTGGGGAAATGGGGCAAGAGATTCATTACTTTTAGGCTGTTAGTAGAAGCCATGGAGAATGAGCTCAGATAAATTGTTTCATTGCCTGTCCCCTTCAATATATGTAAAGGCTGCAAATCAAAAAATCTGAGCTGCTAATTTTAAGTCTTAACAGAGCTTTATGTACCCTCCATCTTCAGCCCTCATTTGGTTTGGCCTTGTGTTTCTCTGTGCAGCTATCAGCAGACAGGATTTAACTTTCTGGCTGTGATTAGTATCTGTTTCTATTTTAGGCAGTGCTGATGCAGTCACGGGAACAGGTTTCAGAAGAGCTGGTGAGGTTACAAAAAGATAATGACAGTCTTCAGGGAAAGCATAGCTTGCATTTGTCGTTACAGCAAGCAGAAGACTTCATTCTTCCTGACACTATAGAGGTACCTTGTTTTCCATGTGATCAAAAATGTAGACAAGTACATTTTCTGAAATGCCTGTAAATCCTTCTTTTTAATAAAAACAAGCTTTATTAAGATATAATTAACTTATCAAATAATTCACTCATTTAAAGTGTATAATTCCATGGTTTTTAGTATATTCTAAGATCTGTAGCCATCACCACAATCAAATTAGAACATTTTCATCATCTCAAAAAGAAACTCCTTATCCTTTATTCCTTCAACTGACAGGCTTAAGCAACTATTAATCTACTAGTGTCTATAGGTAGCCCTGTGCTGGACACATGAATGGAATCATACAATTTGTAGTCTTTTGTGACTGGTTTTTATTACATAGCTTACTATTTTCAAGGTTCATCCATGATGTAGCATATATTGGTCCTTCATTCCTTTTTATGGTAGAATATTTTGTTATCTGTTCATCTGTTGAACATTTGGGTTGTTTCCATTTTGGGACTATATGAATAATGTTACTATGAACATTCATGTGGGGGTTTTAATGTGGACATGTGTTTCAGTTCTCTTGGGTATAAACCTAGAAATGGATTGCTGGGTCATGTAAGAACTCAGTGTTTAATTATTTGAGGATGTCTTCCCATCCTCACCAGCACTTGTCTCACTTTTTGATGATGGCCATCCTGGTAGGTGTGAAGTGGTAGCTCATTGTGATTTTGATTTGTATTTTCCTTATGACTGATATCGAGCATATTTTCATATGTTTATTAGCCCATTATTTCTTCCTTGGATAAATATCTATTCATATCTTTTGCTCATTTAAACATTTTTTATTGAGTTAAAACAGTTCTTTATATATTCTCCATGTAAGTCCCTTATCAGATAAATTACTATTTGCAGATATTTTCTCCCCATTCTATGGATTGTCTTTTTCACTTGACGGTGCCCTTTGAAGCACAGAAGTTTAAAATTTTTTTTTATTCTCACCCGAGGACATTGTTTTTTTTCCATGGCTTTTTAAGAGAGAGGAATTGGGGTGCAGGGGTGGGAGAGAAAGAAAGAAACTTGTATTGGTTGCCTTCTTGTGCATGCCCTAATCAGGGATTGAACCTGTAACCTTTTTGGTCTATGGGATGACATTCCAACCAATTTGGTGAGGGCAAAAGTTTTTAATTTTGATAAAGTTCAAGTGACCTGTTTTTTCCTTTTGTTGCTAGTGCTGTCAGTGTTATATCTAAGAATTGTTTGCCAAATTAAAGGTCTATAAGTTATTTTTGCAGGACCAGATTGAGAATGCACCAGGAATGAAATGATTGAAGGGATCACCAAGCTGGATTCTTGTAATGGTTGTTTTTCTATTGAGCATCTTTTTTTTTTTTTTTTTTTATTAAAGATTTTAGTTTTAGAGAGAGGGGAAAGGGAGAAAGAGAGGGAGAGAAACATCAATGTGTGGTTGCTTCCCACACTCCCCCAACTGGGGACCTGGCCAGCAACCCAGGCATGTGCCCTGACTACAAATTGAACCAGCGACCCTTTGGTTTGCAGCGCTCAATCCACTGAGCTACACCAGCCTGGGCTCTGTTGAACATGTAAAAGGATATATCACACTCACCCTGACTTCTGACTTCCAGTAGCCTTTTGACACTGTTAGTCACATTCTTCTGTAGTTGGGTGAGTCTGGGGTTCAAAACCATAAGTTTCCCAGGGATGTTCATAATTCCTTTCTCTAGTCCTTAGTACCATACATTTTTTAATCATTTAACTTAAAAAAAAATACCATCTTAGGCTAAACCCAATTAAACACTATAGACAGTATAGGCAAAGACAAGATTTTAGAGTAATTTTCAAAACAAAATAGGAAAGTATTACTCATAAAATCCTTTTATTCTTTTATTTAAAAGTTATAATTGTTAAAAATTATTTAGCCCTGGCCGATATGGCTCAGTGGATTGAGCGCTGGCCTGGGAACAGAGGGGTTGAGATTTGATTCCTGGTTAGGGCACATGCCTGGGTTGCAGGCCGGGGCAACCACACATTGATATTTCTCACCTTCTCTTTTGCTCTCCCTCCTCTTCTCTCTGAAAAATGAATAAATAAAATCTTTAAAAAAAAATTTGAAAAATCAAACATTACATAAATTGATAGTTTTGTAAGTAATACTCTTTACAATCTGGACTTTATCTTTTTTTCTTTTTTCCTGTATGTACACGTTAACATCATTATTATTTTTGATTTTCATTTTACTCATTCACATAGGCTTTGTCTACCTTGCCATTAAGCTCCCTGCTTTCTCCCCCCGCACCCTGCTCCCCACCCCTATCCCCACGTCAGTTTGTGATCTTAGCTCAGGTACTGGTGTGCTCCAGAGAGAGCTCTCTACTTTCTGAATTGGTGACTGATCTATCTCATGGAGGAGAAAGTTCTGGGAACCTGTCAGTGTTTGCATGCTACTTAACACCTCTGTTACAATTTCTCTTTGGCAGGAAATATTCCGCTCTTCCATGTTCTCTAGAAACTATTTATTCCAAAATTTAAAAAAAAAACTCCAAGAAGGCTAGAAGGATGTAACCAGTCTAGCCTGTAAGCCTTGATTCTTAGACCTACTTCAGCAGTAAATAATTATGAAATATTTGTTAACTGTTTTTTACTTTTTTCCCTGCTGTTCTTTAATTTATGTACATTTGCTAGTTATCTAAGAATCCCAGTTTTTTTGCTTTAGAGTTACTTTATGATATAATTGGGAGAACTTAAAGCAATTAAAATTTCAGAAGCCCTGACTGGTATAGTTCATTGGGTGTTGTTTTGCAAAGCAAAAATCTGCTGGTTTGATACCCAGTCGGGCACATGCCTGGGTTGCAACCCGGTCCCTAGTTGAGGGTGTGTGAGAGGCAACCAATTGGTGTTTCTCTCTCACACTGATATTTTTCTCCCTTTTTCCCTCCCTTCCCCTCTTTCTAAAAATGAATAAAATCACTTTTTTAATTTAGGAAAAAAGATTTAAGGTGAACTTATTATGTCAAACAGCTAATTACCTTAGAAAAGTCATTCTTTGTCATAATTCCCTCTGGTCTCACATAGTACTTTGCTTGGCAGTAGTTATTCAACAAGTGGTTGAGTGAAAAAGTAAGTAATTTTTGTTTGCTTAGGGTTCACACTTGTTTCTGAGTTTGTCTTTTTGATTTTTATACCCTAACTCTCTTCAAATTTAAGCAATAGTAGAAACTTCTAAGCTATTCATTGTGAATCTCACATTGTGTAAGTCACTTAACATTTTTATTTATCTGCTTATGAAACAATTTTGGGGGGAAAATATGTAGTTCACAGTACACACTTTTTGACTGGAAATGTCTTATTTCTATAACATGCTGAATGTTAACATTCATGGTACTCATTCCTTAAAGTCCCAAGTGGGTGGGGTTGGAAGTCTTTAATTTTTTAACCATTTAAAACAACATCTGAGCCCTGGCCAGTGTTGGCTCAGTTGATGGAGTATTGTCCTGTACACTGAAAAGTTTGCAGGTTCAGTCCCCAGTCAGGGCTCAGACTTAGGTTGAGGATTCAACCCCTATTTGGGGTGTATGTGTATGCAGGAGGCAACTGATGAGTGTTTCTTTTTATCTTTCTTTCTCTCTAAAGGCAATGAAAAAATGTCCTCAGGTGAAGATGAAAAAAAAAAAAACACATCTGCAATTGGTTGCAGAAAGTCTTTAGCCTCTTTTTTTTTTTTCTTTCACCCCACACAAACCAAGTAATTGTTTGTTTTTTAAATCCAGGAACTCCGAGAGTTGGTATTGAAATACCGTGAGAACATCGTTAATGTGCGGACAGCAGCAGACCACATGGAAGAAAAACTGAAGGCTGAAATACTTTTCCTAAAAGAGCAGATTCAGGCGGAACAGTGTTTAAAAGAGAACCTTGAAGAAACTCTGCAATTAGAAATAGAAAACTGCAAGGAAGAAATAGGTGAAGATAAAACTGATGTAGTTTAGAATTGGAGGCACTAAATAAAATTTTTTCCCGATTATTAGAAGTAACAACATGGTCACAGAATGTGGAAAACAGAATAGTTAAGTAAGGACTCTTTCCATTTTTCCACATGTTCTGATATATCCAATAATTGGGAGTAGAACAAGCAAGCAAACAAACATAATCCCAAAGTGCGGTCTTTTTAGGAGCTTTAATGACCTCTTTTCGGCAATTACTAAAGAATAGGGAAATCCGTACTTGAACCCAGACCAAGATAGGTGGTATATATTTGCAGAACTTCGATAGGTTAACGGACTCCTGTGGGGAACATCTCTACCCACACCCCAGAATTAGATGTGGATATTTGATGTAGAGGGAATTTATGATAATAGTATTCATTTGTGTAGACTTTACCTTTACCTGAGCTTCATTATTATGCTGATAGATTAGGGATAATTTTGAGAACAGGGTGTTGAGTTTTTCCTCACTTGTTCAGTGTATATTTAATTTCTTTCATTATATGAGAATGAACTTATTGTAGAAAAGGGAGAATGGTAAGAAAAGGATTTAAATTCACAATAATAAATGCTAACACTTCTCCTGCTTTTCTCCTTCTAGCTTCCATTTCTAGCTTAAAAGCTGAATTAGAAAGAATAAAAGTAGAAAAAGGACAGGTGAGTTTCATGTTTAAACTAATTCCCATCAGCAATCTGGAGTTGCTTATTGAATCCTGTGCTGGACCATGAAAATAAAATATAATTACAACATGTTCCTGCCTTTAAGGAACTTTTGTCTAGTGGGAAAAGGGAGTGATGATAAGAGACCATTTTGAGTCTGCTCTGTTAGGCCACAGGTTGACTAGAGGATATGTAGGGAAGACTGGGATGTGACTGCAGCCTGGAGTTTCCACTGTTGTGAGAAGGCAGGCAAGGCATATCCATGACATGATGTATCCTTAAACCTACTGTAGAAAGATGTGCAAAATCTTTTACACATAGGAGATGATGTGTAAATCATCTCCCCAACAGGATCCCACTCAACCCTCTGGCCTCATTGTTGGTTGACTCGGTGACCTTTGCCTCCCCTGCTCCTTCCTTGACACACTCTTGGCCGCACTGAGCCCTGAATCCGACATCCCACTCCAGCCCCATGTTTCCTGATCCCAGTTTATCATCCTTTCAGCACTTGATCCCATAGGTCTAACTATGAGTACCTCAGTCAGACCTTCAGTTCCCTGAACTTTTCCTTTTTTTCCTGTTTTAGTGACTTTTTTATGGCTTTGCTTTCTTTCCATCTAAGCTGCATCTTCTATGGCTTGCTTTAGCTAGTCCCACCTGCACCTGCAGGTCCCATGACTCCTTGTCCTGCTGCTGCCCTCATTTGATACTGCCCAACTCTGAAGTGATCCCAGTGCGCACCTGCTCTGCCTCTGCCCTAAGCTGCTGATGCCCCGGAATGAGTCATACCGCACACTCTCACCATCAGTTTGGCCCCAAGTGTTACTCAGTCAGCCTTTTCATTTGTCCTTAGTTGTCTCCCCTCCCTCACAGTGACTGTCAGATAGCACACTCACCTCTCCCCTCACTCAGACAGATGATCATCTTGTACCCACCACCTCCAGCTTTCTGGCCCCTCAGTTACCTTTTTTTAATGAACAGGACAATCTTTTTTTTCAAAAGACATTATTTTTAGAGAGGGGGGAAGGAAGAAACGATGTGCAAGAGAAACAGCGATGGGTGGCCTTTCACATTCCCTCAACTGGGGACCTGGCCTGCAATCCAGGCATGTGACCTGACCAGGAGTTGAACTGGCCATCTTTTGGTCCACAGGCTGGTGCTCAATCCAGAGCCACACCAGCCAGGGCTGAACCTTCAATTACATGCTCTCTGTTCTTCCCAGCCTTCTCTCTGCTGTTTCTTCAGAGAAAAGGACATGTTTTTGACCAGTTTCCTATCACTGCACGTGTGCTTTGATTGAATCCCTTACATCTTTTGCAAACACCCTCTTACTCTTCCCCTCTCGGTTATGGGCCTTGACTTCTATCTTGTTATTGGTCTTTTCCATCTCATGTATGTTTCCTGTTAAGAGGACAAAAATTTCTCTTCGGATTACACTTCTCAAATTACCAGTCTTTCTTCTTCCTTTTATAGCGAAGGTTCTTGAAAGAGCAATCTCCACTGCCTGACCTCACAGTCATTCCTCAGCCTGGCTTCTGCTTCCACTGGACAGTTGCACCGGCAGAGCTTAGCAGCACTCTTGACAGTGTCCGTCCTTTCCAACGTCAGTTCGTTCTCACCTGGCGTATTGCAACAGTTGAACTTCTTTTGCTGCCTCTAAAATGTATCCCATTCCAGTTCATCTTCATAATAAACCAAGGTGGTCTTTAAATTTTTTAAGCGATGTCCCAGTCTGGTTTAAAACCCTCCAGTGGTTCCCTTTATATTCAGGATCAAATCCTTAATCCTTAGCCTCACTAGCCTCTAAGGCCTCAGCACTCTGTGCTGCAGCTCAGCAAAAACTCATCAGTTTCCGTACACATTTTTTATTTATTGTCATACATTCCCTCCTTTTGGAGTATCTCTCTCCACCTTCTCCCTCTTATCACCCTTTATATTCCCCTGTAAAATATTTCATCTTTAGAGGGTCAAATGTCATCTCTTCAAGGAAGCCCTTCCCAACCTCTCTGGCAGAATTAAATGTTTCTTCCTCGATGTTCACATGTCAGAATTATTTATTGCATGTCAGTCTCTGCTGATTTCTTCATCCCTAGGCCTTAGAACATAGTAGGTGTCTAAAGAAATAGGTCTCAAAGAATACATGGAAGATTCAGAGACCAAAGGGTGAGAAGAGCAACACAGGCAAAGCCTGAAAAGTCAGGCTTTGTCTCCAGGCTGCAGGCTCCTCCAGGCAGCACACTGGAACCTGTGGGGAGTCTCTGAGCTTCAGCTTTTTCCTTCTTACTTTCACAGTTGGAGTCCACATTGAGAGAGAAGTCTCAACAGCTTGAGAGCCTTCAGGAAATGAAAATCACTTTGGAAGAACAGTTAAAAAAAGAGACTACTGCTAAGGTGATATTTTTGTTGGTAATTTGATACGAAAAAAAAAAAAGCAGAGCTAAGAATGTAGGATGATATCTTGCCTAGTCAAAAATATATATTGCTGCTTTAAATATCAACTTGCCTTCGCTGGTGGCATAGTGGATAAGGTGCCGGCCTGCAAACCCAAAGGTCACTGGTTCAATTCCCAGACAGGGCACATAAGCAGGTTGCAAGCCAGGTCTCCAGCCAGGTCCGTAGCTGGAGGCAGGTGAAAGACAACCATACCACTGACGCTTCTCTCCCTCTCTGCCTCTCTACCTTCCCCTTTTTCTGAGAATAATGAATAAATCTTTAAAAAAATATATCATCTTTTGAAAGTTGTCAGAATTACACTTGCAGAAAGTGAAATGAATTGCACTCATTAGTTGGGTCAGATCTGCACACTGCCTGTGTCATAGGCCTCGTAGCTCTTTAGGCACTGGGTCAAAAGGTCCATGAAGCAAACATGGCCCTGCCCATAAATAGATGCACTACTTCAGAAATGTCATTCCATTTGACTTATCAAGTACTTTATTGAACCATATAGACTGCCTAAATTTTGATTATTCCAGTTAGAGTAAAAGTAATGAGGCTAATTGTGGGAGAGGTTTCCTAAAGTGTCTGTGTGGTCAGACCTTTAAGTGTGAAAACACTGTGCACAAGGCATTTGATAGTCCTTTGTTTATAGAAATGCCACATGGTCCTGCTTCAGTGGAGACAGCTGGGGCTGCCTGGCGTACACCCTCTGAGAATTTTTATATGCCTGACTGTTGTAGTTGTCAGAGGAAGTCCCCAGAGTTTGTGTAGTAGCTACTGATCTTAATGGCAGCTTTTTGAGGATTAACCACTGTCACCAGGCTGCCACCAGTGGGTGAGGGGTGACCATGTGTGCGTGCAGTGTGTACACAGCACTTCAATCCATGTTTTATCCTGGCTTTCAGGCTCATTTCATTTTAGAGACCTACAGCAGGTAGCTTAGGCAACTCAATATCGGCTCACCTTTCTTTTTGAGTAGTAGGAAGACTTCAGGTTCCTAGGTTTCCTAGGCGATTCTGACCCATGGCTCTCTGGCATTAATCCTCATTCAAAACTTGTATTTTTTTAGGTTACTATTGAACAACTAATGTTTGAAGAGAAGAACAAAGCTCAGAGGTTGCAGACAGAACTAGATGTCAGCGAACAAGTCCAGAGAGATTTTGTAAAGCTTTCTCAGACACTTCAGGTGAGGCATTTGGGGCTCTTTGAACACCAAGCCAGGGGGGCTCTTTGAACACCAAGCCAGGGTTCTCAGACCCAGGAAAACTTGCCAACCCGATTTGACCATTAATAATAACTAGAAGATTATAGACTATGGTTGCCCCATTCCCAGTCCAAAACCTGCCTGGTTATTCGAGCCAAAAACCAGTATGGAGTTCTTAGCATACCATGTAAGACCTTTCCCAACCAGGTCCTATGCCTACGTATCTTTCACCTCTCTGCCTACATTTTATATTTTATGTTCTAGTGTATTTTAACTACTTGTGGTTCCTTGCCCACAGCATGGTAGTCCCTCTGGTAAGCATCGTTGTCTCATCACCCCAACTCTTCCCAAGGTCCAGGTTAGCTGCCTTCCCCACAGAACCCTCTGTAGGTCCTCACGTTGGGCTACAGTCGTCCCCACCCACCTCGATGCTGCCTTGGTTACAGTACTCATTGCTGAATACTGTAAGTGCTGAAATTCTAAGTCCCTCATCCCCACCCCACTAAAGAACCATGGGTTCTCAGGGTCCCTAGTCCTAGCACTTTACACTATCTGCTACACAGCAACTTTAGGAACTGCTCCATCTCAGCTAAAACAAAGTAAACTTGAAAAAATTTGGGCAGGAGCCATCTGCACTTAGCTCGCTGTATTCTTTCTCCAGGTGCAGTTGGAGCGGATCCGGCAAGCAGACTCCTTGGAGAGGGTCCGGGCAATTCTGAATGACACCAAACTGACAGACATTAACCAGCTCCCTGAGACATGACACTGTCATAGCAGGACTCTAGCCTGCACTTTGGGTTTTTAACTCATCTTTAGAGCAACATTAATTATTTAACTCTTAACTAAAGAAGAAATCACAAAAAAGGAAGATTGAAGAAAAGTTTATTTCTAGTGGGAGAAAACTGCAGCACAGGAACAGCAAACAGCCAGGCTAATTTGCAGCAAAAAGACCTTTCACATGGGAACACTAACAAGACTTGAGACTTGATTCCAACAGGTGTGGATCAGATTTGATGATGGAGAAAGTGCTGTTTCCTTGCCCATTTATCCAACATTTCCCTGCCCTAGATGCCCATACCAATAGTGTTTGGAATTACGTTTCCTGTTTATAGATATTGGAAGAAATAATTTTTCTCTGTTGTCTAGAGTACATCAGTAACAGTATTCAGCTAGCGGGATGAATAGTATGCTGTATGGATATTTTATATTAAAATATGAAGTTTGAGAGCAGGCCATTGGCTAGTGACTGTATTTCCTAGCTCAGTGCTTTTTAAAAACTATTTTAATTGCAGTGAAGGACCTTAAATGCTACTGAAACTTGCCTGAGAATCATTAGATGTGACAGACAAAACCAATTCAAGAACTGAATTATGAGAATTTGAAAACATGGCTGTGGCTGTTATGTATTGGAAACTGAAGTTCAAGGAAAAGCACAAGAAACTGTTTGGACGCACTTTTTTCTGCTACCTTGATGAATTTTGTGGGCCCACAGATACCCAGCCAGGGTCAAGCTGAACTAGTACCAGCTACTCTTTTGAAAACTTTTCATTTTTAGTTATTGGGTCAGTGGGGGAAAAAATAAAATAAGCTATGCCTGACAACATCTAATATAAATTTATAAATTTGCTGCTTATTTTCAATTCAGATTAATGGACCTGAGTACTCTTTTGTTTTTAAAGTGTTAAATACAAAAGTGGTGATAACTGTTTGACAAATAATTATTTTGTATTTTTCTTTTATAATTTAGACCTGGAGTGTGATAATGCTTACAAAGTTGGGGAAAACCTGGTTAATGTGTTCGTCAGTTTGGAAATGGGCTTTGTCATTTCTGCGAGGTTAGGTTCCTTTCCTGGGTGGAGAAAGCGTCAGTGACAGGCTGCTTTGGCTGGCGCCTTACGAAGCGCGGTAGAAAGCACGAAGGGTGCCAGTTGGCAGTCACCTGCTGCCATGAGCCAGTGGGAACCTAGACTGCTTAATTCATGCTACAGATGATTAAGTAAAGCTGTGTTCAAATAATTTTTGTGATTGGCATTATATAATAGCAGGATACTTGAAGGAACTTCATGGTAAATAAGTGGATTAAGTAGTTTGGCTCATTGAAAGCCACCATCAACTAATAGTTCAGAGTGAATGGTCTTTTTATAAATGAAGTGATTATGGACTAGCCCTAAAGATTTTTGCTCCTGTCTTCCATGGGACAAGATAAGGACTACATACCTCATTCCTTGGGTTGTTGTAGTCTTGCAGTCATGATTATGAATTTAAAAGTAAATACTAATTATGGAAATAGTGCTATAGGACTGGCATGCATGAAACATTATTTTAATTGGTTTAAAGTCCCTTCATATAAAGTACTACTTTAGATAAAGGAAACACATATCCTCATGGAGTTATAGGGAATTTAATTAATTACAAAATATAATCACTTTATATTACGTGTAAGACTAGTCCCTTGGATAAGCCATGAGCTAATTTGTTTCAGGATATTAAAATTGGTACTATAACCAGGAAGGGTAATTCATAATCTTCCTGAACTGAACTATACCTCCCAGGGAAATGCTGTGCTGGGACACCGTGCAGACATTTGCCGTAGTACGGTGGTGCTGGGCCAGTAAATCATGATCAGGGAACTATTGGTCTCTGCCTTGCAAACTGTTGGAATCCACTTTGTTAAGAAAAATATCCTGGAAAAACCCAAACAATATGGAACATTGTGCTACTATCCTGGTAAGAAACACTTTAAACTCAGTTTTCTATATAAATGGGAAGCTGATTTAGAAGGTAGGACTTAGCCTGTTTGGACAAAAGAAAAGATCAATTGGGTTTCCCAAGTGTTTCTGTGCTTGTACTCTGTACGTTTTTCTCACGCATGTCTAACTTGATTTACCTCCTACCTATAACCCACTTTACCATGGGGCTTTTAATTGGCAGTCACTTGGCTATTTCTAGGCAGATACAGTATTACCTTTCAAAACTCATATGGCAGGTATACAAAGGTTTCCTAAAACAAAGAGATTAAAACCATATACTGTGTAGGAAATTCTTTCCTTCTTCCTCCCTTTGAGGTCCTACCCTTGGACCTCATACTCACTAACACGTACTGGGGACAGTGCACAGCCTTTTGGCTCTAAAAGGTAATACTGCCTGTCAAAATGAGCCAGCAGTGGCCTCGAGGTTGTGGATCGTGGATTCTGGGCTCGACTCTAAGCAGATTTCAGATGTAACCATTTGTTAACTGTACTGAAGGTGTGTCTTTAAGAAGAAAGTGTTCAAATTAAAAAAGTTGCTACCTAGTATACTGTGTGGCCTTTTCCTTTGAATCCTAAGGTCCTGTCTATCTTCACAGCCTTATTTCTGGTGCTGGTATTTTTTTATTTTTTTTATTTTTTATTTTATTGTTGTATTACATCCATTCCCTCTTTGCTCCCCTCTGTCCCCCTCCCCACCCACTGGTACTGGTATTTTAATATGTGGTTCTTATGACTTTGTTCAACTATGAAGAAAACTCAGAGTTCATGGAAAAGCTCGGGCTTTTTTTTTTTTCTTTAAATTCTGGGCCCTTGTTGAAAATAATCATTGACTTGAGCTTATATATAAAGCACACTCCAATTTTTAAATAAAAGCATTTATTCAATAATTATAAAACAAGTATAAAAAATGATGAACACCAAAAGCTCATTCAAGTGCCTCTTTATAAGTTAGATAATGCTGCCTGTTTGTTTTCTAGTACAAGCTCATACTATGTTAACTCCAGGTGACAATCTTCCTGGTGGTGTCAGAAGTTCACATGATTTCGGATATCATTAATTTGCTTCACCATTTCTCTTATGTGTTCACCCCTGTAAAATCATAAAGTTACTCACTTTTGGGAATACAACAAATTTGTTAAGTCATTAATACTGCTTCTTAAGAACTTAAACTAGTTAGTAATGTTGAAATCAGAAGTGCTTTGCTAAAATTAACAACTTAAGGTTTCAGATGGATGGTAATGTCTCTACTCATTCAAGATAAATGGTGGCAAAACAGTATTGCAACTGCTGGAAATATTTTTTAACATATTCACTGGGGATTATCTTGGTCAACAAATACTCATCTGTCACTGGCTCCTATTACTTGACATGCAAATGCCAAGTAATCTTATCTGGGCAGAGAAAGGTTTATTTTGGCCTATGTACTGCAAAGGAAAAGCTACTTGGTAATGGCAGCTGATGGTCGGCATTACTTACTCCTCCTTCAGGATGGACTGAATGCACTTGCGCTGGTAGGCACTGAGAGTAATGGTGGGTTTTTGAGGACTCAGTACCTTTCCCATCTTCCGCTGCTGATAGTCTTTTTTCATAGTAACCTAAAGTATCAAACAAAACATAGCTATATTAGCTAAGGTTTCCTACATGTTTCCACAGTAGTTTATATTTTACAAAACTTAACGTACAACACATTTAGCCTCCCGCATTCATTCCTACCTGCTTGATGGCATTGCCCAAATGTCGAAGTTGATCAGGTATCAGCTGTAATTCCTTCTTCATGTCTCTCTCACTATCAGAGAGAACTGGCAGTTGAGAATGGAAACTATGAAGTACTTTTTTCATCCTTTAGAAAGGTAAGAAAACAGCTTAAGATCTCTGCTACCTAAGGAAACAATTATAACTAAAGCTCTAATTCATGGTATGTGAAGGAGGCCTCACAGGATGGTGTGAGGAAGCATCATGGCACCATCTTTCCTACAGCAACTTAGAAGACAGGCAGGGGAAGCACTTCAGTGCTGTGGGCCTGGGGAGACGTGCTCCAGGCCTGTTTTCCTTAACACTGTCAACACCTGAGTATTTTAGCAGTACCTGAGCATGGAACTGACTGTTCTACAACCCACTGACCTGTTCATGATATCTTCTTGTTTTTCCTTGGCTTCCTCGTATTTGTCAGCTAAACGCTCAGCCATTTCCCGTAGACTTTTCCTAATGACATAAAAAATGACTTAGGGTCTAACTTGATGGTGAAGCCAGCTAATGTGGTCCAGCATTTTAGGGTAAGATACAGTTCTAATCTTAACAATTTTTTTTTCCATCTAGTTTTGGCACTTACCTTTCCTCTCGACAGTAATTGAGATCTTCTAGTTGTTTCTTTTTTTGGTCACATAGTAACTTGACCCTTCAAAAGCAAACAAATGAATTTTAAGTGGAAACCAGTCCCAGGCCATTTACACATGGTCAGCTACCAGCTAGGAACTGATGGTGTGTGACAAAAATCCTACCTCCGCTGAATCTCCTCCTTTGCCAGATCCTGCTTAAGAATGTACTGTTCTCTGAACACCTGGGTGGCTCTGCTGAGGAGCTGCAGACATTCTTCAGGAGGGGGGGCTGTGTCTTTTTCAGATGATCTTAAAAAAAAGTTTCTACCATTATTTTCTTTAGCTTCGTAAAACAACTAAGAATGGACTGAAGTTTTAGCTGTTTTTTTTTTTTCCTTTTTATACTTGCTGTTTATCATGCTCAAGTACCTCTATTCCATTCACTAGCTGATTAAACATGCCCTATGTTTCTTCTAACTGTAACATAGTAAAAAGTGTATAAAATGATATAAATAGCTGAGAACAGAAAGGATGCACAGTAATTGGGAAAACAGAGAAGGGAACCAGTTCTTAATACCTATAACCCAAACCCCGTACTTCAAAAATGCTGGATTTGCAACGCTACGTTGCAAAATGCTTCTTATATGCTTTTCAAAAGAATCCGGGGTTTCAGCTAGAATTCGGAGGGGAGACTCTGCCACTTCAACATCTTCTTGGGTACAAAGCAGGGGAGGAGATGCTGGATGGACTGTGCTTCTGCAAAATAAAATGAAACAATTATCTACCATGGAGTTATGAGTACAAGAATACATGCTGCCTGACCGGAGTGGACTGAACACCAGCCTTCGAACTGAAGGGTCATCAGGTCGATCCCCATTCAGGGCATGTGCCTGTGTTATGGGCCAGGTCCTCAGGTTGGGGTGCATGAGAGGCAACCACACATTGATACTTCTCTCCCTCTTTCTCCCTCTCTGCCCCCTCTCTCTGGAAATAAAATCTTAAAAAAAAAAAAAAGGTGCATGATTTCCCCTTATTCTACTAATGCTACCATTTGTCAAAGCATTTTGGACTCTGTCAGTCCAAATTCTTTTTGTAAAGATCAATGCAGCATAAAAGTATAAATCATGGACTCTTTTTGCAAGGGCTTGAGAGCCTGTTATAAACCAAAGTCATAAACATAATGGAATAACTCATTTCCTAGGTATAGTTTGGGTTTGACCATAACCAGTATTCACTGAAAACCACTGTAAATAATTGTATTTACTTTTTAAAAAATATTTTCTTATTTTTAGAGTGAGGGGAAGGGGGAGAGGACAAAAGACATCAATGTATGGTTGCCTTTCACCTGCCTCCAGCTATGGACCTGGCTGGAGACCTGGCTTGCAACCTGGTTATGTGCCCTGGCTGGGGAATTGAACCAGCGAACTTTGGGTTCACAGGCCGGCACCTTATCCATTGAGCCACCAGCCAGGTCTGTATTTACTTTTATATAACTTGATTTCTAAAAATTGCACTCACTCAAGTATTCACAATGGTAAATTCAAAAATCTAGAAAGACTGCAAATTTAAATAGCATTGTAAATGTCTTACTTGGAATGCAACAATAACCTGGGAATTTGTGAAACAATCATATAGACTTGTATTTCAGGCAGTTAGCAGAAAGTTTTCCTTTAGGATTTATGTTTTTATTCTGGAGTAAACTTGTGTATTTAAAAATATGCTTGAGGCCCTGGCTGGTGGCACAGTGGATAAGGCGCTAGCCTGCGAACCCAAAGGTTACTTACTGGTTCAATTCCCAGCCAGGGCACATAACGAGGTCTCCAGCCAGGTCTGTAGCTGGAGGCAGGTGAAAGGCAACCATACACTGATGTTTCTCTCCCTCTTTGCCTCTCTCCCTTCCCCTCTCTCTTTAAAAAAAAAAAAAAAAAAAAAGCTTGAGGCAAAGTAAACAAAGGAATTTTTTTCAGTGATTTTATTGCCTTTGTTTAGTCTTGCTAGAGTTTTAAGTCTTTTAGTGTAAGGAATACAAAATTGATAGTGAATTCTTTTCCTTTCCAGATAGTATAACTTATCAATGTTCAAAGAGCACAGGAGTTCCTTAAAGGATAGTATATTAATGGCAGTATTTTGAACTGTGTCAGCATTTAGAAGCACATGCTTTGAAATGAGACACCAAGAGATAGGCAAGGGGAGACACACAGCTGGTGCTCTAGATGGGGCACTTAGAATAGGAGGCTTGTTAGGGCCTCCTATTCCTGCACTTACCAAACTCAGAATGACATTCCAGGGCTGTTGAACTCATATTAAACTTAAGCTTAATATGAGTTCCTTAAGAAGGAAGATTGTCAGAGTTTACAAATGTTATGAATGTTCCTCTGAGCCTGGCAGAATGGAGAAATTAAAGTGAGTGTGGACTGTGGAGTCAGAAAGCCCTGTATTTGCAGCCTAGCTTGATGTGTTCTTCAGGATCTACTGAATGTTTCCAGGCATTTCCTCTTTCACAAGATGGGCTTAACTGTGTTGTCCTTACAGGGTTGCTCTGCTTACAGGAGCCAATGCAGGTAACTGCAGCTTTACTTCTAAGCCTGGCACAGAGAGCATGATAATCACTAAACAGAATGTTTATTAATGGAGTTCAGTATTTAATTTTAGTATTTTTTCCCACATTTTGAAGTAAAGCTCAACACTCAGCTAGCCAAGGAAGAGATCAGAAATCATGCCTACAATAAATCCTACCTACCTTTCTAACCCTCAAGTAAGAAGCCAAAGCAGAATCCAAGTATCTTTAAGCAGGTTTCTAAGGGCATTTTCCCAGCCATTAATAAGCTGTATGGGGATACAAAATGGTACGTACAATAGAGGCCTTATGAGGCATTCGTAGGTACTGGTGATACAGATCATCGTGGGCCCCAGAATGTCAGGGACAATCCAGAAGCCTTGAATTGGAGCTGGCTGCCTAGAAAAACACACAGGCACAGTTAAGTTATGAAACAACAAATTTAATGAACCCAAAAGTAATGACATAGCTGAGGTCGGTCACCTTCTCAGGCCTGGACTATCAGTTGCCTGGGATGTACTGTTAGTGCAGTAATCTCAAAAGCAATGACTTGGCTTTTTATGACAGCTTTGCTTGGTTTGAAACAGCCTGTCATGTAACAATCTAGAGGCCATTCGTTGTTCAGGAACCCACAGCTTCATGGTGCTCACTGTAATCTCAGCAGTTACCATGATACAATGATGCTAATGTTTTACCCATCTTTGTCCTCAACTTAAACAGAAGTCCCAGTTACCAGATATCTTCGTCTGCCCAGACCAGTGTCCAACCTGGATTAGTCCTCACATACTGATGACCAAATAGAACTCTGGCATATTGCTCATTAAAAATCCAATGCAGAAGCCCTGGCTGGTGGTACAGTGAATAAGGTGCTGGCCTGTGAATCCAAAGGTTGCTGGTTCAATTTTCAACGAGGGCACATAACCAGGTTGCAAGCCAGGTCTCTAGCCAGGTCCATAACTGGAGGCAGGTGAAAGGCAATCATACATTGGTGTCTCTCTCTCCCTCTCAGCCTCTCTCCCTTCCCCTCTCTCTAAAAATAATAAATAAAATCTTAAGGAAAAAAAATAAAAAATCCAATGCAGCCCTGGCTGGTGGGGCTCAGTGAATTGAGTGCATCCTGCGTACACCAAAAGGTTGCAGGTTTGATTTCTGGTCAGGACATATGCCTGGGTTACAGGCCAGGTACCCAGTTGGGACTGCACAAGAAGCAACCACATGTTGATGTTTCTTCCTCCCTCCCTTCCCCTCCCCCTGAAAATAAATAAAATTAAAAAAAAAAAAAAAAAATCAATGAAAAGCCCTGGCTGGTAGCACAGTGGATAAGGCGCCGGCCTATGAACCCAAAGGTCGCAGGTTCAATTCCCAGCCAGGGCAACATAACTAGGTTGCAAGCCAGGTCTCCAGTCAGGTCTGTGGCTGGAGGCAGGTGAAAAGCAACCATACATTGATGTCTCTCTCCCTCTCTGCCTCTCTCTCTTCCCCACTTTCTAAAAATAATAAAATAAAATCTTAAAAAAAAAAAATTCAATGAAGCTCTACATCTATGTGACATGACTTAATTTATAGTGCATAGCTGTGTCTTCCTCTTACTCTTGGTTTTTATTTCACCAAATAAACTGAAAACTGTGCACCTCAGAGTGGAAGTGTCTTTCCTGCCAACATAGCCACCCCCCAGCCCTCCACAGCACATTCCTGCCCTTGGACTGATGATGCCATCATCGGTCACCTCTTCTGAGGACTGCTCTGTCAACTATGTAGTTCCAAAAATCTCCCTACTGTCTAATTACCCTTCAGCTTATAAACATGCTCACATCTTTCATGCAAAACACTCTATCATTTCAAGCGCTCCCTAGTTTACTTCCCTTCTCTTTAGAAATCAGCAATCTTTAAATTATAACCTATGAGAGGGTGGTGGTAAGGAGGAGTCTAGAAGGTTGAAATTTTTAATTTTATATTTTCACTGTGAAATCTACACAGAGAAGAGTGACACTGTCATCATCATCCAGGTCAATAGTTAGAGCAGTGGCTTAGGACCTCTGTGTGACCATCCCTGATCACTGCCTTCTACTCCTCAGAGAAGTAAGCACAATCTGACTTTGATGATATTCAGGCTCTGGCTCTGCTTCATAGCTTTCCTATGTATTCATTCGTAAGCAATACCTTAATTTTACCTGTTTTTTGAAATGTACATGAGTGGAATTTTATTATCTAATTTCCTCATGCACTTTTCAATCTGGTGCTATCCGCCCCCACACCAGCTGTTTTCCTTATGGTTCTAGACGAAGCCTCCTTATTGCCAAGTCTATACCCACACTGCCCGCCACTACTCTGCTATACTTATTTCATGCCGCTGCCCACACTGCCTGCTCACGAGACACCCTCCTCAACACCCTTGACATCTTGCCTCAGGCCTCCTTCAGTTCTTCCGGCAGCCTGAGTCGAATTTCCTTCCTGGGCTGGGATCCTCTATCTCCTCTCACTGATTATAAGAAACTATTACTCAAGACTCTGCATGTCTCCTCTACTCATTCTAGGCTCTTTTCTTTCTTTTTTCTAAAAGATTTTATTATTTTTAGAGGGCAAGGGAGGGAGGCAGAGAGGGAGAGAGACATCAATGTATGGTTGCCTTTCACCTGCCTCCAGCTATGGACCTGGTTATGTGCCCTGGTTGGGAATCAAACCTGCGACCTTTGGGTTCACAGGTTGGCACCTATCCACTGAGCCACCAGCCAGGGCTTTAGGTTCTTTTTCTGAGTAACCATCACCATATCTTAGTTCCAAAGCTGACAATTCCCATATCCAAAACATTCTAGCCCAGACGACGCCAAAATCCAGAGCTACACTCCCAACAGACTATTGAGTGCCTCCATGTGGATGCCCTACAAGCAGAGAAAATTCCCAAGTGCCCCCATTAACACATTTGTCTTCCCAAATCAACTTTCTCCTATGTCCTATGTTTCTCAAAGGCACCACAACAACCCAGTTATGCCAGGTAGAAACCTGAGTCATTCTGAATATATCTCCCTTATTCTAGTCAACAAGTTATTTACTGAATATCTACTTGATACTGTCAATGAGTATACAGATGTTCCCTGCTCTCATGAAAACATGTTCTAGCAGTGGTAACAGACATTCAAGAAACACAAACATCCATTTCAGAGTACTACAGACAAAGGGCAATAATAGGAGAATCTTAAGTTAACCTGGGAAACCAGGGAGTCCTTTCTGAATAACTGACATTAAATTAAGGTCATAAAGAATAGCCAAATGAAGATAGCAAACTAGTTTAGACTATGAAAATATCTGCCAGAGGACACATGCATGGGGTGGTCTTGAAGTAGGGGAAAGCTTTGGATAAACATGTGCTAAACTGAGACTACAGGGGTGAATCTGCGTGTACCTGGCATGAGTGTGATGTATAAGCATGTACCTGGACTACTGACACAACTGTCACCCATGTGGACAGGATAGACCATCTCACCTGCATGGCAATGGCTTCGTACAAAGGATGTGTTCTACAAAGCATTTCTGTTCAGCAGCTAGTTCCTGTAAACTATCCTTGTCTTCTTCATCTGTAAAGAAAAACATTACCATATTATATAATAAAGTTAACTGGAACAGGAAAGTATACCAATTAAAATGCTGACACTACTAGTTAAATGCAATTAAATTCTTATCTCAGACTACTGCTTCTTAAGGGTTATGCCCTTCTGGCAGAAATTCAACAGAGAGGTCAAGATTTCTGCCCCAAAACGGATAGTGGATTTTCCTTGGTCAAGTTTCTAAATGCAGAAATGATTCACTGAGAACAATGCCAAAAACAAACACACAAACAAAAAACACATTTCTTTTCAGAGTCCCTTCCTCACCCACATCAATTTTATTTTTATAACAAATTCACAATACCATGCAACTCATCCACTTAAAACACACAATTCAAGGGGGGTGGGAGGCGGAAAGGGTACAGGGAGGATAAACGGTGATGGGAAAAAATAAAAGATGGGTTTTTAATAGATTAAAAGAATTGTACAACCAGTTAAAAAAAAAACCCAGCAGGTTCGATTCCCCAGCCAGGGCACATAACAAGGTTGCAAACCAGGTCTCCAGTCAGGTCTGTGGCTGGAGGCAGGTGAAAAGCAACCATACACTGATGTCTCTCTCCCTCTCTGCCTCTCTCCCTTCCCCTCTTTCTAAAAATAATGAAATAAAATCTTAAAAACAAAACGAAACAAAACAAAAACCCATACCCATTAACAATCAGCCAATTCCCCAAGACGTAGGCAATAACCACTATTCTATTTTCTGCCTCTGTGGACTTGCTGAATCTAGACATTTCATACAAACTGGAGCAAACAACATGCAGTTTGTGATTGGCTTCATTCACTTAGCATAATGCCTTCAAGGTTCACCCTTGTCGGTACTTCATTCCTTTCTATTGTTGAAAAATATTCCATTGCGTGGATATTTTATTTATCTAATCATTAGTTGGCGTTTACTTGGCTATTCAGCTGTCATGAATAATGCTGATATGAACATCCATTTGTGCGATTTTATGTGGGTGTGTTTTTATGTTATTTTATTATTTTTAAAAAGATTTGTTATTTTTTGGAGAGAAGGGCAAGGGAGGAAGAAACAGGGAGAGAAACATCAATTTATGGTTGCCTTTCACCTGCCTCCAGCTACAGACCTGGCTGAAGACCTGGTTTGCAAACTGGTTAAGTGCCCTGGCTGGATTGAACCAACAACCTTTGGGTTTGCAGACCGGCGCCTTATACACTGAGCCACCAACCCAGGTGCTGGGCATATGTTCTTATTCCTCTTCAGTATACAGTTAGGAGTAAAACTGCTGAGTCATATGGGAACTCTAAAAATGTGAGAAACTGCCAGATTGTTCTCTCAAAGTGGCCTCACTCTTTTACATGCAGCATGAAGGTCTCTATTTTTCCACATTCTTGCCAACAATGTTATTGTCCATCTTCCTTTTAAAATTTTAACCATTTTAGTGGGTATGAAGTGGTATATCATGATTTTGTGGCTTTTCAGTTTTCATGAATAAAGCTATTAAACGTTTTCACATGCTTTTTTGGCTACCTGTATACGAACAACGGGATAACGTATATTCAAATCCTTTGTCCATTTTTAAATTGGGCTCTTTATTCTTTTATTACTGAGTTCTAAAGGCTTTTTTTTTTTTAAGATTTTATTCATTATTTTTAGAGAAGGGCAGGGAGGGAGGAAAGAGGGAGAGAAACATCAATGTATGGTTGCCTTTCAGCTTCCTCCAGCTACAGATCTGGCTGGAGACCTGGCTTGCAACCTGGGTACCTGCTTTGACTGGGAATCCAACCAGCAACCCTTTGGTTCACAGGCCAGTGACAATCAATCCACTGAGCCACACCAACCAGGCTACGGGTTCTTTATGCATTCTAGATACAAGTCCACTATTATGATTTGCAAATACTTTCTTCCATTCTGTGGGTTGTCTTTTCACTTTTGTGATAATGTTTTCTTCTAAGTTGTATAGTCTTAGTTCTTATGTTTACGTCTTTGATTCTTTTTGAGTTCATTTTGTGTATAATGTTTTCTTCTAAGTTGTATAGTCTTAGTTCTTATGTTTACGTCTTTGATTCCTTTTGAGTTCATTTTGTTTGTGTATGGTGTGAAGGGTTCAATTTCTTTTCTCCTTCTTTCCTTCCTTCTTTTGCGTGTAGATACACACTTGTCTGAGTAGCATTTGTTGAAAAGACTATTCTGTTTCCAACTGATTTGTTTTGGCACCCCTGTCAAGGCCAATTTACTATAAGTGTAAAGATATATTTCTGGACTCAATTCTATACCCTGATCTATATGTATATTCTTATGGCAATATCACAATGTCTTGATTACTATACTTTTGAAAGAAGGCTTAAAATTTGATAGTTTAGTCCTCCAACTTGGTTCTTATTTTTCAAGGTTGTTTTGGCTATTCTAGCCCTTGCAATTCCATGAATTTTAGGATCAGCTTATCAGTTTCTGTAAGGAGCCCAGCAGAATGTTGACAGATATTGCACTGGGCCTTTACATCAATCAGGGGAGTGCTGCTACTTAACAATGTTAAGTTTTCTGACCCACGTACATGGGATATTTCTCATTTATTTGGCCATGTTTTTTATTTCAACATGTTTTGTAGTTTAGGAATATGTTTTATGTTTCTTTTGTTAAGCTCATCTGAAGTCTTTTATTGATTTTAATGCTATTATAAACAAAATTATTTTTTAAATTTCCCTTTGGATTGTTCATTGTTAATGCATAGCAAGTAGACCAGACATTTGTCTACTGAAATCTTGTTGTTAGGATGCAGGTGCAGAAGACCTGGAGAAAGCACATACCTTTAGACAGTAATTGTACTAGGACTTGAGTTAAGACTTTAACAGTCAATGTTTACATATCTAACCTGGCAGAAATGTGATAATGGAATGGGATAGGAAACTCGTAGGAATGAGTTAATGAAGTTAGCTTGTCCGGAGATCTCTGGTGAGGTGATAATTAAGCAGACGGCCCACTTAGCTCTTCCTTGCTAATGGAATGTGGTTAATGAAATAACTCTCCTTTGAAGCTGATATCTATGAGACTGCACATAGCCACTAGGATAAAAATCCCAACCCAATGATATCAGGTCAAAGGTGACTCCTCTAAAGTCTCTTCCCTTGTTGTTCCCCCTTTTTCTTCCCTCAATAAACTCATGTCTTGATTCTACAGCAGTCTCTGGGTATGATTTCTCTGAACAAGAACATCTTATCCTTGTCACCTCTTTGAACACATTTATCAGTTTAAATTGTTTTTAAGTAGGTCCTTATGATTTACTATGTAAAAGACCATATCATCCAAGAACAAAGACAGTTTTATTCCTTTCTTTCTAATCTGGATGCCTTTTATTTCCTTTTTTGGTTAATATTCCTGTCTAGATCCTCCACTTCATTCTTAAACAGAAGTGGCAAGAGGAGACATGCTTTTGTTCTTATGTTAAGGAGAAAGTGTGGACAGCAGAATTTATCAACATTAAGTTGGACATTTAGTCAAGGAGATTTCCAGGAAAACTGTGAAATATGTGGCCTGGTTTCTTTTTGCTGATTACAGTAAAATGTGAGGAAAAACATAATTGAAGGAAAAATTATTAAACAAAAAGGAACCTGAACTTGATGATGCGTAATTCTCACCTTACCTGGATGACAAAAATGCTAAAATTAAAAAAAAAAAAAAAAAGTGTTTGAGAATCCGGTATCTGTAGAAGCACTACTGGATAGAGGCAGAGGGAAACATGTCTCACCCACTAACCCAGCAGTCCTGGGCCTGGTCTAATAATATTGCCAGGCATTCCAATGTTACAGGAAATGCTGTTAGCTAGGGGGGAGAAAAGCCCTTGGAATTCTATGTATTGTTTCCACTATCTGGGAAGAAAAGCCTTTGAGACTATTTACATCCTAAAGCCAGAAAGGCATTCCAATGCCCTAAGGGTGGGAAAAGGCCCATAGTGCCTAAAGGAGGAAGCCCATTGATACCTTTAGGTAGCCCAGGGGTCTCAAACTCATTTTGCTCAGATTTGCCTTCGATCTGGTGAATGTAAATTTAGGACTGTATAAATGTAACTACTCCTTAACAATTAAGCAAGCTGGGTAGAAACAAGCTGCAGGGCAGGATGACACAAGGTGGAGGGCCAGATCCCACCCACAGATCTTATGTTTGCCACCTGTCCTTTAAGTCCTGGGAAAAAGCTAGCAACACCCCTTCCTTAAGTAACTTTCTCTTTAGTCCTGCCAACTAAGAGCTCAGAACAAAGGACTTGCTCTCTTGGCACTCTTGGCCCTCTGCCTGGCCTCTGGGTCCTAAGTCTCTAGCCCCCTACTCCCCACTCCTCTGGCCACAATATAGGGCAAGCTTGGCACCCTTGTTTTTGTTCTCCCATCCATTAATAAACTTCCTGTGCCCCAGCTGGTGGCTCTGTAGATAGGTGCCAGCCTGCAAACCCAAAGGTTGCTGGTTTGATTCCCAGCCAGGGCACATAACCAGGTTGCGAGCCAGGTCTCCAGCGAGGTCCCCAGCTGGAGGCAGGTGAAAGGCAACCATACACAGATGTGTTTCTCCCTTCCCTTCTCAGTGGAAATCATAAATAAAATCTTTTAAATAAACAAACAAACTTCCCATGCACGCTAACAGGCTTGCTGATCTCTAATTCTTTACTGTATTGGTGAGAAGAGCCAGGGTTTCTCTGAAAATACTACTGGCTTGGGGTGAACAGATCAGAGAATGAGAGAGGGCCATTCGGCTGCCAAAATTCCACTGACAGGTGAAAGGACAACGAAAGTACTCAGTATAAACAAATGCCACCTTTCCTGTAAAATGGAAGAGGACAGCCCAGAGGAATATTCCTAGGCATGGAACCTAATAGAATTTGTACCTTGAAGCTGCTTAGGACCTGTGATTCCTTTTTTACTTTCCATTTTGAACTGGAATGTCTGTAAACTGATACCTATGCCACTATTGTGTTTTGGGAACAGATAACATGTTTCCTAGTATCACAGGTCAGCAGACAGAGAACAATTTTGACCCGGGGTGGATTGGATTATACTGAGTTTTATCCAATTTGATTTAAATGATATTTAGATGAAAAGACTGGAAACCTGAGCTCATAAGATTTAGATGAGATTTTGAACTTTGTGTTGCTGTAATGATGTTAGAGTCAATGTATTTTGCATGTGGGTCAGATGTGAATCTTCAGGATACCAGGGTGGAATGTAATAAGAATAATTGACTACCCTAAAATGTCGGTGTTCTAATAATTCCCAGTACCTGGAACTACGTTAGGTTACGTGACAGAGGGGAATAAAGGTTGCAGATGGGATTAAAGTTGCCTATCAAATGTCTTTCAGGTTAAGAGATTATCCTGGGTTACCTGGGTGGGCCCAATGTTCTCATAAATTTCTTTAAAAGTCAAAGAGAAGAGCAGAAAGTCATATTAACACACAGAGGGGACTCAAACTTACTCCACCCTTGCGGGCTTTGAAGACGGGAGGAATGGAGCTACAAGCAAAGGAGGGTGATGGAAGCTGGAAGAGGCCAGGAAGTGGATTCTGCCCTAGAGCCTACAGAAAAAAACACTGCTGCCCAATGAGATGATTCTAGGACCTCTACCCTACAAAACGCTATTTGCATTATTTTAAGCCACCAACTTTGTGATTTATAATAACAAAGAACCATCTTTTGGTTTCACTGATTTTTCTATTCCGGAATTATTTTTCTATTCAAAAGTAGTTTTTGACAGACTCTGTGAAACATACTAACAACCTCAGAAAACTCACCTGATCCAAGAAATTTATGAAGCTTATGAATCCATGTTAGCCCAACACTATGTACACCAGCTTCATGAGTACAGTGGTATCTTGCGGGACACTTGGGATCTGCAAATCAAGTCATTAATGATATAAAGGTAGCCAGTAAAAATTGAAAAAATTCACCCCAGCAGCCCCCAAAACGTTTTTTAATGAAAGTAATGGAAGATCTATAGGACATTCATACTGTGGCACTATGTGAGGCATTTTTTTGTTGTTGTTGTTGAAATTTTAAAATCTGAATTCAACTTTCAAATATTTTTAAGTATAATAAACATAATCCAAGCGTTATTTTCTAAATAATAACAGAATAGTGTTCACCAAAAACATAAGCACTTGCTGTTAGGGAACTCATTTGTGCCTACTGCCTACCTCTGTGCATTTATTTATAGCTCTTTACAATACAGTGGCAATTAAGAAAGGTTACAGCGGGGAAGAAGACCTATGCTTGCACACATATACTCACATGAAATTGTGGAAGCAAGTATATTCCTACAGCACAGATGCACTAAAAAGACTTCAGTACAACTGGTTAGTGCACAATTCTGTCATATAATAAGCCAGGTATGAAATATGAAGTTCTACTTGTCTTGATAAAGTTGACTTACAGATAGTTTTTAAGTTTAAGCTCTGGATATAACTTCTGCTTTACATTTATACTAAGAAATACAAGCAGTTGCTACATAATTTTAGAAATATTCTATACTTCTTTTGAACCCTAGTACAGTAACACTATCCTGAGACTCAAAGATGAGCTTTTGAATACTATGATTTATAAACATTTATTTCTGTGACTCAAGTTTTGAAAACAACATTAGCAACTAAAACAAGATACAGAAATAAGTATACACTAAATCTGATTTAAAATAGTAACTGTCACCCTGTGGTTCAGTGGATTGAGTGCTGGCCTGCTAACTAAAAGTTTCATAGTCAGGGCACATGCCTGGGTTGTGGCCCAGGTCCCCAGTTCTGGGCATGCAAAGAGGCAACCAATCAATGTTTCTCTTCCTCTTTCTCCATCTTTTCCCCTCTCTATGAAAACAAATAAAATCTTTTTTAAAAATAGTAACTGTCATTCATAAGCCCCTAAATTAATATTCTTTTATCTAACAGACTTCTTTCATTTCCCTCACCTAAATTTTTTTCATTGCTTTTTAGAGAGAGGAAGGGGGGATATGAGAGAGAGAGAGAGAGAGAGAGAGAGAGAGACAGACAGACAGACAGACAGACAGACAGACAGACAGACAGAAACTTCAATTACTTGCCTACTGTACATTGCCCTGACCGGGGATCAAGCCTGTAATCTAGTTATGTGCCCTGACTGGGGACTGAACCTTCAACTTTTCAGTTTATGGGACAACACTCCAACCAACTGTGCCAAAAGTGACACAGTGCACAGCTTCACTTTCTTTCTTTCTTAAGATTTTATTTATTATTTTTAGAGAGAAGGGAAGGGAGAGAGGCAGAGAGGAAGAGAGACATCAGTGTATGGTTGCTTTTCACCTGCCTCCAGCCACAGACCTGACTGGAGACCTGGTTTGCAACCTGGTTATGTGCCCTGGTTGGGGAATCGAACCTGCAACCTTTGGGTTCGCAGGCCGGCACCATATCCACTGAGCCACCAGCCAGGGCAGCCTCACTTTCTTACTATGGACTTTATAATACATAAAGGACATTCCAGACTCCTACTCACACACTCCTTCCACTCAGCCACTCTGGCTCAACAACACATTCTTTAATTGTCATATCTGTTTATCAAAAGTCTCCTTCGATGAACAGAGGTAAGTTGCCAGACTGATCTGGAACCAACTCAGGTAAGTTAAAATAAAAGGAAAAAAAAAACATAAAAAGGATAACATTTAAATTGGGTCTGATTATAACATGATGTGTCCTAAAAACATGAAGAAAGCTATTTTAGAGAGATATCTTAAATATCAGTATTTTACAATCTGACTTTTAAAGTTTATTCAAGTTTGTATACCTTTAAGCATTTGAATCATGGAATCTACTTTGGACTAAAGACCACTATTTTGCCTTTAAAGTACCGGGCCCCTCCTTGGGAAGCTGGTGGAGGAGGGCTTACCTGGGCCCCCACAGCTCACCTGGGCCAATAAGACAGCCCTAAGTTCTTGCCAACACTTGGGAAAAAGACTTTGTATGTATATATTTTCATTTGACTTTTCTTAACCAGTTTCTGGCTTTTATCCTTAATATATTTTTGCTAAACTTGTTTCACAATTAAAACAAAACAAAACAAAACAAAAACACCCTATCTAAAGTGTATTGGATGACTAAAAGGACAGAAAAAGCCAGTTAAAGTTTTTAAAAGCTGGAACCATAGAATGAATAAACTACATAGGAACAGTCTATGACAATTTTAGTATAAATATAATGGAATAAAAGAACTAAGTTTTAGTGAATACTCATAACACTAATTAAAAAAGCTCTATGCACCCTTCTGTTCAGTGGAACATTATTTATAATAGCCAAAATATGGAAGCAGTCCCTGTGACCATCAATAGATAAGTGGATAAAGAAGTGGAGCATTTATACAACGAAATATTACTCAACCATAAAGAAAAAAGAGTAAGCCATAAAAAAAAGGATGAACTTGCCCTGGCTAGTGTTTGGTGACCTAACCCTAACCAAAGGGTTGTTGGTTGATGCCCAGTCAGGGCACATGCCTGGGTTTTGGACCAGGTCCCCAGTTGGGGGCACACAAGAGTCAACCACACAATGATGTTTTTCTTCCTCTTCTTCCCTCCCTTCTAATTTAAAAATAAGTAAAATCTAAACAAAACAAAACAAAAACAAAAAAGAATAAAATCTTGCCATTTGCGACATCAATGGACTTAGTATTATACGTGAAATAAATCAGAGAAAGATAAATACCTTGATTTCATTTACATGTGGAATCTAATGAACAGAATAGAAACAGGCTCATAGATACAGAGAATAAACCGATGGCTGCCAGAGTGGAGGGTATGGGTGAAGGGCTTCAGTACAAATTGGTGGTTACAGAACCATCATGAGGATATAAAGTACAGTATAGGGAATGTAGTCAATAATAATATAAATTTGTGCCAACTGTGCACTACAATTATTGGGGTGGAGGGGAGCTCATTTTGTAAATTAGATAAATGTCTAACCACTATGTTGTACATCTGAAACTAATATAAGATATTAAATGTAAACGTTAATTGAAAAAAGAATTACCTGTATGAAGTTTGATTGGACAAGAAAAGTCAGAATCAAAGGGCTCATCCTCTCCTGCTGCCAGTCTCAAGGCCAGCTCCAACTCAACACACTCAAACACATACAGGGAGGGAATGAGGTCAGCCCTGGAATCCCATGACTTTTCTGACTGTAAAAAAAGCATAATTTTAGTTTTCCATGTTCACCTGAAGATGTACACAATGAAAAATGCAAAAGCTGAATTAAATACTTGCTTTCAAAATCTTATGTACATCCCCTATTCTGACAGTGCCTTATTTTTTTAAATTTAATTTTATTATTGTTGTATTATATCCATCCCCTTTTAAAATTTTTTTTAAAAGATTTTATTCATTATTTTTAGAGAGAGGGGAATGGAGGCAGGAAGAAAGGGAGAGAACATCAATGTATGGGTTGCCTTTCACCTGCATCCAGCTGAAGGCCTGGCGTGCAACCTGGGTATGTGCCCTGACTGGGAATTGAACCAGCGACACTTGGATTTGCAGGCTTGTTATTTTTCAAAGAGGAAAAAAAGGTCTCTCTTTTAGGAAAATAAACAAATTTAGAGAGGAACTAATTCAATGATTCGATGGATCTTTTATTTTTTTCCAAAGGTTCTTTCTACCTGTCACCAAAGAATGCCATTTAGAGTTCAGAAAGATGCATGTAGGTTTGTGGTTCAAGTAAGTTGGGCACCTTCTAACTTCTTCCCATTTAAATATTTAAGTGGGCTTCAATTAATTTTTAACTATTTAATTTCCAAAATATACAAAAGTGTCAGATATAAACTAAATTCCTAATATCTATGAAGCATTTATACTGGCATGGGAAGTATATACTAAGTGGTGTATATATCAATATACACACACTAGCCTGACTTACTGTTTGGTCATCTTCTTCTTCCCCTTCCAGCACAACACAATGGTACAGCATTCCCGATTCAGTAGCAATCACTAAGATGTTGGGGACACAGGGTAAACAGAGTATTGCACAAGCGTCATAACCATAGTTGTCTTCGGCTGCAGGATGCATGGGCAATGGACCTAACAGCTTTCCAATATCCCCAGGGCTGAAGAAGGAAACAAATTTGAGTGAGAAAAGTTTTGGTGCTGTAAGCCCTCTTTTCTTTTCAAAATACACTTACATGACAGCACATTAAACCATACCTGATTTTAACTACTACCTATGCTCTGATGATTTCCTAACTTTTTTCTTCTGAAATGTAGCTCATGTGCAGGGCTCCAGTCCCACATATTTAATTGGATTAGACAAACATGTTTATTGAGAGTCAGATGATACCCCTATAGAACTGACAATTTAGCTGGGGAAGCAGACATCTAAGCAGAGTTACTACACCATGTTTGAAGTATAACGCCACCAGGCTTTCCAGGGTACAAAGGAACAGAAAGGCTCAATGAGTAAAATGTAAGAAAGGTATCAAAAGAAGATCAGTGGAGAAAATAGATCTGGGAAAAGGTGACAAACATCCCAGGCTAGGGAACAGCATATACACGTCCTGGAAGCATGAAGGATAAGGAACAAGAAGAAAATTTAGCTCACTATGATGGGAGGTGGTGAAGTACAAAATCCAAGGCAACAGAGAAGAAGTGAGGCAGATACTCAGGACTGGCTTACAAAGCAGATGATCACATCCACCATGTGATAGTGCTGAGTCTATCTGCCGGGTGACTGTGTCACTAGAGGTTTAAATCAAAGAGTGATTTACTAAGATTCATCTATCTCATAGTGAGCAGCAGTGAGAAGAATGACAGGGAACCAAAATAGGATTCAGGACCACTATTTAAGAATGATTGCAGCAGATGATGATGCGGGTCTGAAAGATTTGAAGCAAGGACAAGGGAATGGAGAGAAGGATGTATACATTCAAGAAATGTTCATAGTAAAATCAACAGAATTTTGGGATGAGACTAGATGTTAGAGAATATAGATGACTTTCAGATTTGGGGCTAGGGTTACTAGGTAGATCACAGGGTGGACAAATGAGGGCCAAGTGGTAGGGGGAGAAAGGGTAAGAAAGAGGGATAATGCTACACGACATCTGCTGAGAGATCCTGTGTGGAAGGCAGAGAACACTTCTGTCAAGGAGAATGCAACTGGTGAGAAGCCTCACCATTCTGCACTCAATCAAGCTCTTTCGTGCTTCTCATCTTTATAATTTTGCATATTCTCTTCTCTCTCCTGCAACCACTTCTTTGTTATTATAGTTTAACTTACTGGGATGACCCTGGTTAATAAAATTATAATAGTTTCAGGTATATCAGAATACATCATCTGTATATTGTATTGTGAGTTCACCACCCCAAGCCAAGTCTCCTCCTAGACAAAATTACTTTTGCTCTCGTTCCTACCTAGTCAATCCTTTGGTCCAAGCTTTCTTATGACCATCTTCTCTGTCCTCCAAGATAAGGAGGCCTAAGCATTTACAGTCCTCTGCCCCAGCCCCACGGCACGGGTGACACCTCAAACACCCAAACTGTACTTGTTACTGGTTTGTTGTATGATTTTCCAGTGGACCAAGACCCACCCAACAGAACCTTGCCTTCTATCTCCAATTCCCATTTCTGCAATATAGTGGACCCTGAATAAACAGCTGTTGATTTATAAATGAATAAACTACAATGCTAGGCCTTTGGCATTATGCCTCTCCATTTACAAACTTTCCTCAAATTTTTATCCTCTGTTGACTCTAACTCTCATCATGACAGATGATTCTCTTACTTCTATATTTTTACATTTATCCTCTTTCCCACCCTGTATTTCCACCTGTTCATGAAATATTTCCACTTCATTGGTCCAATACTGTATCATGTTGAGCATATGTAGTAACAAATTTTCCCCTCAAATTAAATCCTGTTCCTGACCTCAACATTTCTGTTAATGGCTCATTTCCATATCTAAACAAACACTAAGTCTTATTGATCACTCCTTTGTAGTATCTACCATGTTCACTTCTCCCTGTGCAGTACAATCATCATAGTTTACACTCTTACAGAATTTAAGGTAAATTTTAGAACAGCTTTTTGAAAAGACTTTTGCTCCAATCCTTTTCCTAGTAAATTATTTTATCCTTCTCCTGTGTACAGACCATCACTAGATTCCTATTCTCCCACTCCTACAGAAGAGACCCCACATTCCTTAACCAGGTGTTTAACTCCACCAAATTGTCCCTGGGCAGGTATTTCTAGCTTAATCATTTAATGCCCCCTACTTAAATCCTCTGCTCTACCCCCAAATGTCTCATCATCGAACCTTGAATGACACTTGCACTTGTTTGTTTTCGTACTCTATTTCATGCTGCCCTTGTAATTAAAACGGTCTTACACTTTCTTTTTTGTTTAATCCTGTATTAGACCTTTAAGTCCAACATAAGAGTGCTTTCCCATGAAAATTTCCTTAACTTCTTAAATCTTTGTACTAATGCAGTAATAGGTGATTACCTTTTCATGTATATGTATGTCTTTTTCCCACAACTGGGATGTAAGATACCAGATTACCATGTCTAACCACCCTCATGAAGACTTGTTCATGTAAGATAAAGACACAATAAAGGATTTTTTGGTTAGCTAGGCTCTGTGAAAACAAATCCAGTCTTAAATGACTATCCAAGAATTCTGTCACATTTACCTGTAGTAATATGAACAAATAAAAGGTCATATGATCTGTACCAATTCTTTCTTTAAAATATGCAAGCCAAGAAAAAAAAACAAATAAATGCAGAAACACATCTTGCCTCCTCACATAACTATAGCAAAAGTTACAACTAGGCTACAAAACAAGTAACACCCAGAACTGTCAGAAAATCCAGCTACATGGAAGCCCAACCAAGGATTTAAAGAACACATTCATCCAGACAGGTAGGAGACCGCAGACAGAATTTTAAAAGCAGCAGGAAAAAGGAGAGTGTTACCTACAAAGGTAACTGTCACCTGATTTCTCAAAAGAAACTTTGCAGGCAAGATGGGCCTGGCAGGAAGTATTCAAAGTAATGAAAAGCAAAGACCTACAACCAAGACTACACTATCCAGCAAAGCTATCATTCAGAATGGAAGGGTGGATAAAGTGCTTCCCTGACAAGGTAACGCTAAAGGAGTTCATCATCACTAAGCCATTATTACATGAAATGTTAAAGAGACTTGTTTAAGAAAAAGATCAAAACTATAAACATTAAAATGACAACATACTCACAACTATCAATAAATGAATCTAAAAAACAAACTAAGCAAATAACCAGAACAGGAACAGAATCATAGGTATGGGGATCACTTGAAGGGTTATCAGCTGGAAAAGGGAAGGGGGGAAAATGGGGGGAAAAGTGCAGGGATTAAGAAGCATAATTGGTAGGTATAAAACAGACAGGGGAATGCTAAGAATAGTATAGGAAGTGGAGAAACCAAAGAACTTATATGCATGGCCTATGGACATGAACTAGGGGTGGACTGCTGGAGGAAATGGGTACCAGGCAGAGGGGGACAAAGGTGGAAAAATTGGGACAACTATAATAGCAAAATCAATAAATATTTTTTAAAAATAATAAACAGACCAAAACTTCTTACACATGGCTTGCAAGTCCTTAAAAATAATAATGGACTAGAATAGAAAAAAATAGGATAAAATAAAAATGATCAACACAAAACAAAATAAAATATGCAAGCTAAGCATCAAAAGGCTGAACCACTTCCACAAACTCAAAAACAGAGATCCCAACTCTATTACAATCTATGCTGGAGCACGAGCTCAGCTTTTATTTAGGTGGGTTACCTTCTCAACTTACCTGGGTAACAGACTAACATATGTAAGGAAAGTCTCCCCATTCTCATACAAGATGTATAGTGGGTATGCCACTACTTCCTCTTTGCCTTTTTGTCCAAATATGTTCTTCGGGACTGCTGCCAGTGGCCCAAAGTCAAATGCAACTGCCGTCTCTCCTAGAGATGCCGTATATGCCCTTCTGAAATGAGATTAAAAACAAACTTAATGAAAACAAAATGTCCAATAATAGGAGGTGGGATGGAATTTGTATTCAACAGGAAGACAAACTATAATTATAATGAATGTTAAACAACATTGGAAAATTAAGTGAAAGAAGTAGGCCATAAAATTGTGTAGCCCTGGCTGGTAGCATAGTAGGTAAGGCCCAGACTGTGAACCCCAAGGTCACTGATTTGACTCCCCAACCAGGGCACATAACCAGGTTGCAATCCATTTTTTTTTTAAGATTTTATTTATTATTTTTAGAGAGAGAGGAAGAGAGACATCAATGTGTGGTTGCCTTTCACCTGCCTCCAGCCACGGACCTGGCTTGCAACCTGGTTATGTGCCCTGGCTAGGAATCGAACCAGTGACCTTTGGGTTTGCAGGCCGGTGCCTTATCCACTGCGCCACCAGCCAGGGCTAATAAATAAAAACTTTAAAAAAAAATTGTGTAGACACATAAATAGTAAAAATATACATAAACACAAAAAGAGAGCCAGAAAGAAAGCATATAAAAATATCTATAGTTATTCTTGAGCAATAGGATGCATTTACTCCACAAATATTTACAAAGTATCTAATCTGTGCCAGGCACTGTGGTAGGTTTAGGGAATAATACATCAGTGAATTCAACAATGGCCCTATTCTTTAGTGATAGAAACCTACAACAAACAGAAGAAATGAACAGCACTGGCTGGTGTGGCTCACTGGACTGAGTGAGCATGGCCTGTAAACCGAAAGATGGCTGGTTTGATTCCCAGTCAGGACACATGCCTGGGTCCCTAGTTGGGGTACCTGTAAGAGGCAATTGATTGATGTACAGAATCTCTTGCACATCAATGTTTCTCTCCCTTCCATTCCAGAAATGAAAACAAAAATAAAGCAGGGTAAGAGGGTACTGATGGATGTGCTGCTTTGCAGTATGTGGTATGGAAAGGACTCTGATAAGGTGAGAGATGAGTAAAGATTTTAAGGAAGTAAGGGAGCAAGTCCAGTAGCATAGCAAAGGAGCAGTTGAAGCAGAAGAGAAAGTACACTCATCTTCATGGTCTTTAAAGCCGCAATATCTACCACATAGCCAAACTGAGAAAACAAGGCATACAGGAATCGCTTCAATTCTTCTTTTTTAATTTTGTCATTCATTTTGTTGATATAAACTGTATGGTGTGGTCTGATATCCATCTTTTGTGATAAACAGTTCAAATACCCTGAGGACTGTGCAGTGTCCCTTAGAACCAAAAGCTGGAAACTGACATTGCTCTTAGTAATATTTTTTTGTTAATATATCTTCAAACAAGGGAAACAAATAAAAATTTTTAAATAGGACTACATCAAACTAGAGAGATTTGCACAGTGAAGGAAACAAAACAAAAAGACAACTTACTAACTGGAAGAAGGTATTCACTAATGATACATCTGATATAGGATTAATATTCCACATTTATAGAAGAAACTTGTACAATTTAATACCCAAAAACCCAAACAATTTAAAAATGAGCAGAGGACCTGGACATACCCTCCAAAGAGGACATACAGATGGTTCATGGAATGAAAAGCTGCTCAATGTCACTAATCTTCAAAAAAATGCAAATTAGAACTACAATGAAATATTTTACACCTGTCAGAATGGCTACCATCATTAATAAATTAACAAACAAGCGTTGGCAAGGATATGGAGAAAAGGGAACCTTCGTGCACTGTTGGTGGAAACAGACTGATGCAGCCACTGTGGGAAAAAAAATAGTATGAAGGTTCCTCAAAAAATCAAAAATAGAACTCTCCTCCCTCAACCCAAAATAAGTACAGAACTACCTTATAACCCAGCAGTTCCACTTCTAGATATTTATCTGAAGAAATCCAAAACACTAATTTGAAGAGATACATGCACCCCTATGTTCATTGCAATGTTATTTATAATAGCCAAGATATGGAAGAAACCCAAGTGCTCATCAACAGACAAATGGATAAAAAAGTTGTGATATATATATATATATATGTGTGTGTGTGTGTGTGTGTGTGTGTGTGTATATATACATATGTATACATACATACATACATACATATATTGGAATATTACTCAGCCATAAACAATGAAATCTTATTATTTGCATTTGCATTAACATGGAAGGACCTAGAGGGTATTATGCTAAGTGAAATAAGTTCATCAGAGAAAGACATACACTATATGGTTCAGTTATATGTGGAATCTAAAATACAAAATAAATAAATAAACAAAACAGACTCACAGACACAGAACAAGGTAATGGTTGCCAGATAAGAGGGGATTGGGGAGACTAGGTGAAAAATGTGAAGGGATTAAAAACTAAAAACTGGTAACTGCAAAAGTCATGAGATATAAAATATAGCATAGGGAATATAGTCAATAACATTGACTGTGTATGGTGCCAGGTGGGTACTAGACTTATTGGGGGATCACTTTGTAAGTTATATAAATATCTAGTCACTATGCTATATACAGCTGAAGTTAATACAAAGTTACATTGAATATCCACTGTAACTGGAAAAAAAAATTAAAACCAGATGTAAGTGTACAATTAAAAATTAACAATTGAAGGAGGAAGCCACAATGATTGAGGATCAGGAAGAACAAATACATATTTAGATCATCCCTACCCCACCCGCCAAGGTCTTCAGAGATCAAAACTGTTAAATACATAATACTATATATGTATAAAATACTCAGAGGAATAAAGTTTAGAAAACCAGGCCCCGGTTGGTGGCACAGTGGATAAAGTGCTGGCCTGCGAACCCAAAGGTCACTGGTTCAATTCCCCAGTCAGGGCACATAACCAGGCTGCAAGCCAGATCTCCAACCAGGTCTGTGGCTGGAGGGAGGTGAAAGGCAACCATATATTGATGTCTCTCTCCCTCTTTCCCTTCTCCCTCCTCTAAAAATAATAAATAAAATCTTTAAATTTAAAAGTTTAGAAAACCAAAAATACATAAAAAGACATGTATTTTTATACATGAAAAGAACTAAATGGAATGTCCAGAAATAATGCTACTAAAAGCTCCACCCTAAATATGTACACATTATAAGTGATTATGTGTGGTAATTACCAGAAAGACTGATCAGAAGGCCAGAAGAATAGGGTTTCTGAGTTTAAAGGGAGATTCTGTTAAGTGGCCAATGCAGCCAGGAACTTGTCCCTGTAGTAGGTGGGAAAAAATCAAAGAAGCCAGGATCATAGGAGAATCAGGAAGGCTATCTATGTTCACTTCAGGTTCTGGGATACCAGATGCTGGTCTGCAAGTTCAGCAACCTGCCTACCCTCACTGAATGAACAGATGATAGGCCTCTAGCCCAACACTCACCTTTCCCCTTTTCAGTAATTTTTAATATTAGAATTGTTTTTTTTAATCCTCAACTGAGGACATTCTTCTAATTGCTTTTAGAGAGAGGGGAAGGCACACAGAAACATAAATGTGAGAGTAAAACATCAACTGGTTGCCTCTCATACATGTCCTGACTAGAGATCAAACCTGGAAACATAGGTATGTACCCTGACTGGGACAATGTTCCAAACAATGGAGCCACACTGACCAGGGTTAGAATTTATTCAAGATACAACATGGAATCAGTTTCAGCCGCTCACTTTTTTTTTTTAAACTTATTTTATTTATTTTTATTATTTTTTTAAGATTTTATTTATTATTTTTCAGAGAGAGGGGAAGGGAGAGAGGCAGAGAGGGAGACAGACAGAGAGACATCAATGTATGGTTGTCTTTCACCTGCCTCCAGCTATGGATCTGACTGGAGACCTGGCTTGCAACCTGGTTATGTTGCCCTGGCTGGGAATCAAACCAGCGACCTTTGGGTTCGCAGGTCGGCCCCTTATCCACTGTGCTACCAGCCAGGGCCACTCACATTTTTTAAAAAAAATTTTACTTATTTTCAGAGAGCAGGGAAGACAGGGAAAGAGAAACATCACTGCGTGGTTGCCTCTTATGTGCCCCTAACTGGGGATCTAGCCTCCAACATAGGCATGTGCCCAGACCAGAAATCAAACCAGTGACCTTTTGGTTTGCAGGGTGGCACTCAATCTACTGAGCAACACCAGCGAGGGTCAGTCACTAACATTTTAGAACTTTCTTGGATAAAGATCAAGCTAGTAGTTATAATGACATTCAGATTTGTAACTTCTTGTTTACTTATTCACATTGCTTACTTTTGCCTATCTCGCACTTTACCAAAAGCTTGCAACATGTTAAAATTGCATTTATAATCTTAAAAATCTTATTCAAAAAGCATTTCATGAGAACCACCATGGCAGAGTAAGCAGAGCTACACCAATCTCCTCCCAATACCAAACTGGAATTACAACTTAATTGGGGAGAAATCATCTGGAATAACCAACAGAACACCAAATGGAGAGGTCTTATTACCAGGGACAGAACAGAAGACTGGATTCATCACAATGTGACCGGCAGGAAGTGTGGAGATGCGAGAGGGCTGGTGGGGCTCCCAAAGGAGGCAGCTGAAGGGACAAGAAACATCTCAGTGGCAGGGGTCTCCACCTGAGAAGGGTGGGGTCTAAACCACCAACTGGGCTTCCCAGCCCACAGCAACACAGCTGAGAGTAAAACAGCACCCAGCTGTGAAGAGCAAAAAGTTGCCAGGTTTAGCTGGCTTAACAGACTGAGTTCTTAAAGGGACTGCACATGAAAATACAGAGGCACCCACCTACCCTGGGCTCCAGCAGAGAAAGGGTAGAGTGGACTAGAGACACTTATGGAGGGCTCGGGTCAGTGGCTTTAGGGGGAGAGGTGAGGGAGCAGCCCGTGAGTCCAGTGCTGACCCATCTCCCATACAGCCAGCAGACCACTCTTCTCCAAAGGGCAGGAGCCTGTGGGGAAGCCACAGCCACACCCATAAGGATTAATCCTCCCCACTCAGTAGTGCTTAAACCTGACCTCAGATCACAGACTGATTGGATTAACAACTAAAGGAGACAAAGACAGTGGATCTCTGGCACTCTCCAACTGGCTGACTAGGCCCAGACTGGGACACAAATTGATGTCACCAAGCACAGATCCAGGAAGTAAAAAACTGCACCTCTACATCACAGGTCACACAACTAAGACAGTAACTCAAAGCAGACTAATCCAAAAAGCAGAAACAAACAAGAGTCACCTAAAATGGGGAGACAAAGAAATAAACCCTCAGTAAATGGAGAGAAGGAATCCCCAGCAAGAGTGCAAAATGAAATAGAGGCAAGCACCCTATCAAACATGGAATTCAAAATAATGATGATAGAGAAGCTCAATGAGCTCAGCGAGTTCAAAGAAAACTACAAACAACTCCAGGGGAACTACAAAGAGCTCTATGGAAGTTACAAGGAACTTACTGAGAACTACACCAGCATTAAAAAGGACATAGAAACCATCAATAAGAGCCAGGAGGAAATGAAGAATACAATTTCTGAATTGAAGAATACAGTAGAAGGAATCAAAAGCAGGCTAGAGAAAGCAGAGGATTGGATCATCGAGCTGGAGGTCAATGTAGAAAAAAATTCCCAGGCAGTGCAACAAAATGAAAAAAGACTGAAAAAGAATGAAGAGGTTTTAAGAGAGATGCAGGACAACATGAAACGTAGTAACATCCATATCATAGGGATACCAGAAGGAGAAGAGGAGGAGCAAGGGACAGAAAACCTCTTTGAAGAAGTAATGACAGGAAACTTCCCTAACTTGAGGAGAGAAAATGTCATGCAAACTCAGGAAGTACAGAGGGTCCCAAGGAAGAAGAACCCAAACAGTCCCATTCCAAGACACATTGTCATGAAAATGGCAAATTTCAAAGACAAGGAAAGAATCCTAAAAGCAGCAAGAGAGAAACAGCTAATAACATACAAGGGGGCTTCCATAAGGTTATCAGCTGATTTCTCAACAGAAACACAACAAGCCAGAAGGGAATGGCAAAAAAATATTTCAAGCAATGAAAAACAAAGGCCTGCAACCAAGAATACTCTACCTAGCAAGGTTCTCATTCCAAATGGAAGGTGAAATAAGCTTCCCAGACAAAAGAAGTCTAAAAGAATACATTCCCACCAAACCAGCATTGCAAGATGCTAAAGGGTCTGCTTTAAAAAGATGAAGAAACACAGAGACAGAAAGAAACACAGGTACAAAAGTAAATAGATTAATGCACCAATCAAAAGACAAAGAGCAGCTGAATGGATAAGAACCAATTTTAACTTATGAATGCTTTCAAGTGGTCTTGTATACCTATACCTGAAGAACCTTGAAACACCAATTCAGAAGAACCTATGCACCCCGATGTTCATAGCAGCGCTATTCACAATAGCCAAGTGCTGGAAACAGTCTAAGTGCCCATCAGTGGATGATTGGATCAAAAAACTTTGGTCCATTTACACAATGGAATACTACACAGCAGAAAGAAAGAAGGAACTCCTACCCTTTGCAACAACATGGACGGAACTGGAAAGTATTATGCTCAGTAAAATAAGCCAGTCAGTGAAAGACAAATACCATATGATCTCACCCATTATAGGACAATAATGAACAAAACAAACAAACAAGCAAAACAGAACCAGATACATGAATACAATGAATAGATCTTCAGGGGGCAGTGGGGAGGGAGGATGGGAGGCAAAGAAGGAGAGCAGTTTAGTCAAGGAACTAGTATGCAAGAACCATGAACATGGGCAACAAGTGGCATTGACTTTGGGAGGGAGTGGGTGGGTAGGGAAGGGGTCAGAGGGGAGTAAAATGGGGATGGATGTAATACAAGAATAAAATAAAATTTAAAAAAACGTTAAAAATAGAAAAAGAAAAAGAAAAGCATTTCATGACACAAATAATCACTTACCCTTGCTGTGGCTGGTGTGGCTCAGTGAACTGAGTGCCAGCCTGCATACCAAAGGGTAACTGGTTTGATTCCAAGGCAGGCGCATGCTTGGGTCATGGGCCAGGTCCCCAGTTGGGGGTGCATAAAAGGCAAACACGTGTTGATGTTACCCTCTTTCTCCCTTCCCCTCTCAATAAAAATAAACAAAATCTTTGAAAAACAGAAACAAAAAAAAACAAAAAAAGCTTACCCTTTATTGAGTATTAGACTTTCCTCTTCTGCTTCTGAAAGTACGATGACCTTAGTGGGTGTGTGAGGCTCTCGAAGAGAGTAAATTCTAGCAAACAAAAAGAAAGCCAACATTTATATATATATATATATTTTTTTTCTTAAAGACTTTTCATTATTTTTAGAAAGAGGGGAAGGGAGAGAGGGAGAGGGAGACAGACATCAATGTACAGTTGCCTTTCACCTGCCTTCAGCTACAGACCTGCCTGGACACCTGGCTTGCAACCTGGTTATGGGCCTTGACTGGGAATAGAACCAGTGGCCTCTGGGTTCGCAGGCCAACGCCTATCCACTGAGCCACCAGTTAGGGCCAAATTTTTCTTTCTTTCTTCTTTTATTGTATATTATTGTTTAAACTATTACAGTTGTCCCTGCTTTTTCCCCATTGGCCTGCCTCCATCCAGCCCCACTCCCTCAGGCAATCCCCATAATGTTGTTCTTGTCCAAGGGTCAGGCATATATACTTTTTTTTTTTTTTTTTAATTTGAAAGAACAATTAGTTACAAAATTTAATTGTAAGGATCAAGCAGTAGTTATTGATTAAACCAATCCACATTAATAGCTTTGAAGTGTGCAGGTACTAGCTGTTAAATAAAGGTGACAAATACCAATCAGATTCTTGTAACACTGTTCAGGGTCTAAATAAGTGTGATTCTGAACATAGTTCAATACACAAGGCTAAGAGATTGAGAGTACAATCATAAATAATCAAACCAAAGGCATAATTTTCCAATCACTTTTAAACAGAATCCTAGCTTTTTAAGTCTAGATCTACATGAAACTCAAAACAATCTAACAATTTTCCTACCTGAGATCAAAACAAGTTTATTTTTTCCTATCCCAACATAATTCTTGGCATTGAGGTAAATCTGAAATCACTAACGTATTTTGTCAAACTTTCCCCTCAAATTTTAATCCCTGCTTTAGAAATTCTCATGTTACACATACATATTTACATATTTTTCTTCAAAGACTAATGACAAATTTGAGGTTAGGAAGTTTGAATTACAAACATGATACTAATAATATGAAAATAAAAAACCATTCATTTGTACCAAGTGTTCCTATATGGTGCAATATGAAATGTGATCACAGAATCTATATACATACATGAGTCACCAAGAGTTCAGGAATTAAGCTCAGTTTAAGAAAACTCACTCTATTATTTTTGAAGCACAGGTTGCAAAGTTGTGATGTTTAACAAAAATATTGTATATAAAAGCTCCAAAACCAAGTATTAGCCTCAACTTGGCAATAACTGCAACTTGAAATCTAAACCCAACTCGGTAGATCTTTACTGTGAATATGCAACTTTCTGCTTTGCTGCCTGGAGGTTTTACTGAGGTAACAACCTCTTATCTCTTGCTTCTCTTTCTTACACTCCCCTACCTTTAGCTTCTGTGAGGTTTAGTTGTTCTCCTTGTTCATCCAGCAGTGATAGTTTTGATTCCTGAATGCTGAGACTCAGTGGCTAAACCCAGGATTTTCCTTGTACTTTATAGAGACTCATCAGTAACCTGGTGAGACCTCAACTGAATTTCTTCTGCTGACAGATTATCCATGATGAATTAAAACTCTTGATAGGTGCAGAAACTGAAATGCGGATATTCAAGTAATTCCGGTCACTCTTCTCCTGCCACCTTAGCTCGGACAACACTGGACCAGGTATTCTTTGACTAACCTGTTCAACCTTTTATTCAGCTTTCACACCCCACCCCCAATCCTCTCTAGACAGCTGTCAGTCTGTTCCATGTAACTATGATTTGTTTCTATTTTATCTGTTAATTAAGTGAGATCATATTGTATGTATTTGCCTTTCACTGACTGAATTATTTCATTTAGCCTATTAGTCTCCAGGTCCATCCTAGCTATCACTGAAACTAAGAGTTCCTTTTTTTTTTTTTTTTTTTTAATTTTTACTGCTGTGTAGTATTCCATTGTGTAAAATGTATTGTAGCTTTTATATCCACTCATCTACTGATGGGCACTTAAGCTGTTTCCAGATTTTGGCTATTATAAATAATGCTACTATAAATAAAGGGGTGCATACATTCTTTTGTATTGGTATTTAGATTCTTCGGATATATTCCCAGAAGTCGAATTGCTGGGTCAAACGGAAATTCCATTGGTCACTTGCTATACATGCACTGCCCAGGGATTGAATCTGCTACCTAGGTATGTTCCCTGACTAGCACTGTACCCCTAACCTTTTGATATATGGGACGATGTTCCAACCGAGTCACACTGGCCAGGGCTCCGTTTTTAAATTTTTGAGGAAACTCCACACTATTTTCCATAGTAATTGTATCAGTCTTCACTCCCACTGAAAGTGCACTAGGGTTTCCTTCACTCCATGTCCTTGCCAGCACTTGTTTAAAATTCTCTTTAATTTCCCCAAGTTGCCCTTTCCTCTATATCTAATCAGTTCCTGCTGGTTATCACAACCATTTCTTTGACAAACATCTTTCTGTTACTGACAAAGTAGGTATGTCCTCTGTTCTTTAGAAGAACATTAGAAGGTGTCCTTGGAACCTGAAGAAATATTCTCTATCCTTACCAAAATTCTTCATCAGCCTACTCCACAGCACAGCACCTGTCTCTTCCATCCTAAATCCTTAGCCATCCTCACCTTATATAGTCATCTCACTATTGCCCCTAAATTTGCCAGCTTCCCTTCAATTAAACCCACCTCTCTCTGCCTATGAGACACCAAATCTCATTGGAGATGGAAACGTATCTCACTATTTTGACCAGCAGAAACAGTGACATTTAGGCTACAATCTATACATGTTTTTGTTATAAAAAACACTAGCATGTCACCCCTATTTTCTCAAGGGGAAGTAAAAAACTGAATTTTTTTTTCACCAAAATCATTTTAAACATCAAAAAAATGCCATTTAACAATAAATGTTTTTAATGAAACTTTGATCCAAATGAACAAACCTTCATTGTGGTGTTCCTAGCTGTCTGTAAGCATTATTGACTTCAAAACACATATAAGTACTAGACAGTATATATTGCAATGGGGAATAGTGAAAAAGTAAATGCAATAGGGCACTGAGTGGGAATTTCTTGTCCTGAAATGGTTGACAAGGTCCACAGGTTAGGAACGAGAAGTGTTAAATAACCCGTATCTTAAAAAGAACCTTCAATAATTGAGTCCAGATTACTCTTTCAGGGCTCAAGTGAAGAAGACTTAGACTACACTATCTCCCACCATTTCCTTTTCCAGCATTCACAAAAGGAAGACTAAGAGAGAAGATGCCAAGAGTCCTTAGGTGTACAATACAATGTTTGTATTGTAATGGGAGATATTCCTTTCTCCTTTCTTTATCCCCAAACTCCAAAGCCAAAAGGCTGGGCAGGGAAAGCTCTAAGAAAAACAGTCAGATTTAGGAGTGTCTTTAATAAGGGGAGATGAGTATGTCATTTTTGAGCTGAATGACAGATGTGTTGCAGAAAACTACAGGCCCCCAAGGTAAGGGAATTCTTGGGTCAATCTGACATGCCATACCTAGGGTTGGGGGCATGTGAACACTACATGGTATCTACTTCTTATACAAAAATTACTGGAGGGAGGGAGACTGGAATGCCACAAAACACAACTATGGTACAGTACACCCAGTTCTCTGTGGAAGGCAGAAACAACCACCTCAGCAGTCACCATGACTCCATATGCAAGACTACAAATGTTCAAGTTGCGAAGGGAAGAATACTAAGCTTGGAGATATGCCTCCCTGAGAGAGGGCTCAGGGCACGGATAGCTATTAGAGCCAATGGGAGACAGAGCTCCTCAATGATGCTTGGAATGAAGACTAAACACTGCCCCAGAAAACACACACACACCACCTGTGCAGAGACAGCCACACCAACAGCGGCCATCAGCAGCATGTGGAACTAGACTAACCTAAGATCAGGGATATGCTCCCCGCCCCCTCCCGCTTCTCTGCTATACCACTGACAGACAACCAGTTAGCTCAGATGTTTGCCTCAGCTACGCCTGCTCCCACTCTCAAGGAGTTAGACCTGGAAGAAGGAAGAAGCAGCCCCCTCCTTATACCTCACCCCTAACCTCAAGGTGCTGAGACAGAAAGAAGAGTCAAAGAACAGACCATGCTCGCTCCATTTATTTCAGATACCTCAAAGTCTGACCTGTGATAGGCCCAGGATAGTTTTGAAGTATCTGAGGTCAGAGTTTTAAAGTGGATAGACTAGTTTTTATACCTAAAAGTAGCTAGAAAGTTATAAAATCTATAAAAGATGCCATTAAGGGATCAAGCGTCCAGGAGGGAAAGAAGAGTCGGTAGAGCTGAAAGCAGTGACTAGGAAAAATAAAGCTGGAGGTATTTATATCTTAGTTAGTTAAGTCTCCCCATAAACTTTTATTTATTTATTTATTTTTAAAGATTTTATTTCATTATTTTTAGAAAGAGGGGAAGGGAGAGAGGCAGAGAGGGAGAGAGACATCAATGTATGGTTGCCTTTCACCTGCCTCCAGCCACAGACCTGACTGGAGACCTGGTTTGCAACCTGGTTATGTGCCCTGGCTGGGGAATTGAACCTGAGACCTTTGGGTTCGCAGGCCGGCACCTTATCCACTATGCTACCAGCCAGGGCCATAAACTTTTTATATGAGGCAGAACAGAAAGTTAACTGTTAACAGGAATCTTTGTAGGATTAGGTCATTTAGTCTAGTACAAAACTAGAAAGAGGAACTATTAATCCCCAACATATCCTTTGCAAAAGTTACTCCTCACATATTTTTAATCCCCCCCATACCTCAATTCACCTGAATACTCAAGACCCTCCCCCTACTCTCAAATTAAAGTCTATTCACTCTGTGGCTACAACGCATTCCCAGCCCTCAATCTAAGTATTCTTCCCTTTCCCCAGCCACCTAAACCCCTCTTTATTCTTTTCTTCCTTCCTCTTTTTTTTTTTTTTTCTTTTCCTTTTCTTCCTGGTAAAGCCCACAGGTTCTGGCTCCACCTGGACCAATCAGAAATCATAAAGGGAGAACAGACACCTAAAACCTTTCTTTATTAATATTGATTTCTCTTTGTCTTGTGACTTTCTCCCCCACCTTTTTTTCTTTCCCTTCTTTCTTTCTCCTTTCTTTTCTCCCTGATAAAACTCACTGGTCCTGGCTCCACCTGGACCAAACAGAGACCATAAAGGGTGAACAGACACCTAAACCCTGTCTTTATTAATATGATTTCTCTTTCTCTTGTTACTTTCTCCCTTTTTTTTCTTTCTTTTTTTTCCCTCTGCTAAAAGCCCTCAGGTCCAGGCTCCATCTGGACCAGTCAGGGATTATTAAGGGTGAACAGCAATCTAAACCCTTTCTTCTTATTATTATTATCGTTTTTATTTCTTTTTTCCTTTTGCATTTTTTTTTGTTTGGTTTGGTTTCTTGTTTTTGTTTGCTTGTTTTTGTTTTTGTTTCTGCTAAAAGCCCACAGGCCCAAAATACAAACAGAGAGCCCAAATAAAGGACACACCAAGAACAGCAAGTGGAGAAAATTTGGGAGAAGGCAACACTGAACTCCACAAATCTCCTATCACAGAAGGGTGCTCAACTAAGGCAAGGAAGCAAAGCAGATTAACCCAAGGAAAGAACAAAAATAAATAAATAAATAAAGAGCAAGCAAGAACAGACATCCAAAATGGGGAAAAAAAGAATCAGTCCATCACCAAAAGGAAAGGAAGAATCCCCAGAAAGAACACAAAATGAAACAGAGGCACCTGGAATATCAGATAAGGAATTCAAAAGAATGATGATAGAGAAGCTCAGTGAGCTCAGCCACATCAAAGAAAACTGTAAACAACTCCAGGAAAACTACAAACAACTCCAGGGCAATTACAAAGAACTCCAGGGAAGTTACAAGGAACTTACTGAGAACTACAACAGCATGAAAAAGGACATGGAAACTATCAATAAGTGCCAGGAGGAAATGAAGAATACAATTTCTGAATTGAAGAATACAGTAGAAGGAATCAACAGTAGGCTAGAGGAAGCAGAGGACCAGAACAGAGAGTTGGAGGATGATGTAGACAATACTCCAAGACAGTACAAGAGAATAAAAAAGGCTGAATAAGACTGAAGAGGGGTTAAGAGAGCTGCAGGACAACATGAAACGTAACAACGTCCGTATCATAGGGATACCAGAAGGAGAAGAGAAACAAGGAATGGAAAACCTGTTCAAAAAAGTCATGATAGAAAATTTCCCTAACATGATGAGTGAAAACATGAATCCAGTTCAGGAAGAACAGAGGGTCCCAATGAGGATCAACCCAAACAGACCAACACCAAGGCACATTATTATTAAAATGGTGAATTTCAAAGACAAAGAGAGAATCCTAAAAGCATCAAGAGAGAAAAGACAAATAACATACAAAGGGGCTTCAATAAGGCTATCCAATGATTATTCAACAGAAACAATTCAAGCCAGAAGGGAATGGCAAAAAGTATTTCAAGTAATGGTAAACAAAGGCCTGCAACCAAGAATACTCTACCCAGCAAGGCTCTCATTCAAGATGGAAGGAGAAATAAGGAGCTTCCCAGACAAAAAAAGACTGAAAGAATACATCTCTACCAAACTAGCATTGCAAGAAATGCTAAAGGATCTGCTATAAAAATAAGTAAACAAATAAAATGAAGAAACAGAGAAAGCCAAAGAGGAATACAGACACAAAGGGAGAAAATGGCAATGAGTAGGTATCAATCAATAATCACCTTAAATGTAAATGGATTAAATGCACCAATCAAAAGACATAGGGTAGCCGAATGGATAAGACAGCATGGCCCACATATATGCTGTCTTCAAGAGACCCACCTCAGAACAAAAGATCGACACAGATTGAGAGTGAAAGGATGGAAAAATATATATCAAGCAAATGGACATGAAAAAAAGCTGGAGTAGCAATACTGATTTCAGATAAAATAGATTTTACAATGAAGGACATAAAAAGGGACAAAGATGGACATTTCATAATACTTAAGGGAACATTCTATCAAGAAGAAATAACTCTGATAAACATACATGCACCCAACATAGGAGCTCCGAAATATATAAGGAAAATCTTGGAAGACTTTAAGAAAGACATAGACAGCAACACACTAATAGTAGGGGATTTTAATACCCCACTATCAACAATGGACAGATCTTCCAAACAAAAAATCCCCAGAGATGTTGTGGCATTGAACAACACTCTAGAGGAAATGGACCTAACTGATGTCTA